>JARHVA010002338.1:405000-605000 GCA_037957365.1 Torreya grandis
TCTTTTATAATATTAGATAATTATATTGTAACAACATCCATCTCCTTCATACACTAATAAAAAATATTTAATCCCACATATGCATCCCATGATGACTCCTCCAGATCCATTCATCATGAATTAGTTTATCATGGGTTACCAATATTTCCATTTGGAACCTCCTATGAGAGAGGATTCCAAACCCACCACCAATTATACATTGAATGAAATATTATCATCCTTGGTGAGTCACATTAAATATTTGGATAAAAACTAAGCCTTTATCCAATTTTTTCCCTTGAAATAAGGGATATATTCTAATTTTAGTAGCATCTTACCAAATTTCAAATTACCAACCCACTCCAACTCTGATTGGGTATGTACCAAGCCAAAACACATGAGATATTATTACTTTTGTAGTACATAATAATGTAGAAATAAATATTCCCCATCCCATCAACCTTGTACCCATGTTCCTATTAGTATTTATTTATCTTACCCTAATGTGGCAACCAAAAAATTTCCACCCATGACTCCTCCTAGCTTCATATCAGCTTATATGTCACCCATATATGATCCACTAATAAAGTACAACTCTCTACCTCCATAATATCACATGTTTTATAGATCAAATCAACCTAATAAATATTTTATAGCATATTATCCTTAACCTACACATCTAACATATTCCCCCTATAATTTTTGTACCTACTTATTATCCAACTCCTCTCCCCAAAACTTAACCTAACACCTCTAGTGGATTTCAACACCATGGGGATTAATTATAAATACATAGAGGAAAATATTTGTCATAACATATAATGTGTTATCCTTTTGTGTCCCATGACTAAAATACCTAAATACAAAGTGGAGGGATATCCAAACACACATTTTAAGGGATATTATAGATCCATTAGAGATCTTATACCGTAACTCAACTTATATAAAAAATAATATTGATGTGGTAGGTCAATTAGGAACTCATTGAAATACTATGATTATAGGCATCATTGAGTTTCAAATGAATGAGGATGTTAAAATCATCCCTCGAACAAGTGAGTAATACCCATAAACTCCCCATCCTATAATTTTATTAAAAGATGACATTCAAAGTAACCCCAAACCCATGGGGAACTATGACCATGTTACTGACTTCAAAAAGATATTTTATCACATTTTCTTCATGGACCTCATCAATAACTCTTTGTCCCATTGCCTATAGTTACTCAATGCATTAGGTTTTTCAATTTAGATAGAATCACACCTATAATATCCTAGATAAACCATATATATATTTGTATGTAGTTTCCTTGGTAAGATTCAAGATACATTGGCTACTTATTTGACTTTAAGTGTCTAACTCCAATGTTGAGATGGTTAGGAGAAGTTATTTGGTGTTGTACTTATAGATTTTGATTTACAACAACTAAGTAAACATAGTAATGGTTTATGATTTAGATGTTATATATATAGTCCCTTTCTCATTTCTAAAAAAATATTGGATATGAATAAACCAATAATTATATGACTAGAAACATATTAAGAGGCTATGTTAGCCTCAAATATGTATCAATTATGACAATTGTGCTGCTAATCACTTTGGGTCCAAATATTATGATCACTGAATTTTATGTCATAGATAAAGATACTAATTACAACATGATCCTAGGGAGATTATAGATTCATTGGATGAAGGAAATCCATTCTAATCTCTTTCAATTAATCACATTCCTACACTTGGGAAAGGTATTTATTCATCAAAGTGTTTCAAATCCATTTGACATGAACCAAGCAAACCTTAAGAAAAGGCAAGAGTTTCATATCAATTATCATTTACATAGTAATAGTGTAGTGAATTTTCATCCACTAGCCAAATCCAAAGAGCTTATCATAGCCACAACATGTGTTTTAAATTCAATCTCTAAACGTCTTAAATCCTCTCCAAATGAGAAACTTGTGGAATATGGTATAATAATAATGAATAAAATGGGTGAGGATAAAATTTTAAAAATACTAGACATCTAAACCAAGTCAAAAAATGATATCATTATCATCCTAGAAAAGGATGAACCTATTAGGCTCCCATTTGACCTACATGTTGTTGAGACTTATAGTCCTCTTAAACATATTGGTGTAAAATATTTTAATTATGCTAGTGAAGTTTATCATAATGACATGGTAAAATTATTGGGGTATGAATAAAAACCTCCCAAAGATAGTTGACACTATTACTATGCAATTAGTTGACACCCCATTATGAAGGGGAAAAATATTTTTTAGACACTAGGATAGATAATGAAACCATCAACATTTATCCTATCCCACAAGTGATTAAATAATGAAGTCACATTTTTACCGAAGACACTATAGATGTTAACATTGGTTTTTAGGAATAACCAAAAACCCTAAATATTAGATCTTATTTCTCCCTTAAGGAATTAGAACACATAAAATCCTTCTCACTCAGTTGTCATAATATTTTTCTTTATCTAACTCAGATATGGCAAGGCATATGAAAAATTGTCATACCTTAGGATGAGTGTTTTCAATACCATAAAAATGTTTATAAGTTACCTATCCAATTTGGATACCTTTTCCTAAGACTTGATAGCATAATTAATAAAAATAAAGGAGAGGATTGGAAATTTATACGTAATTGGTTAGGTCCATATTCAGTAACATAAGACTTTTAGGATGGATACTTTTTATTGTGCACCTTTGAGAGAAAGGAGTTTTATGATGTTGTGAGATATTTTCACCTTGAATTATACTTCATATGCATCTTGAATCCAAAATTACCCTTTATTAATTATTAAAAACCTCATTATTTTTCTATTTTTCTTGCATTTAAGTTATTTTATTAGGATAATTATCTAGCAAGTTAACATGATAAAAGATTTCAAATGAAACATATCATTTAATATTTCCATATAGATCAATTTCATATTACAAAAATATATTATCAAGATTATTATAAATATATGAGTATTTTCTTATTTCTTATGGGTATTATACACCTCATTCTCATGCATCTTCTTACAAACTTAGAAACTCTATCCTATAGTCTAGTCTATGAATTTATCCATTGTAGAATCCCATCTTATGGTACCCTATAATAAAAACATCAAAGTTATTAAACCATTAAACATTTTCCACATATAATTTTACTTTTTTATGAGCCATTTTATCCTACAAGTTGTATGGAATCAAGATTTGGGGATAAGAGCCTTCCCAAAAAATAATAAAAAATAAGAGACACTATAAAATATCAAGCTTATACAAGTAATTTTTTTCTAAATATATCACCCTTCACTAATCCTTGGTGATTATCCCTCACATATTAATTTTTTTATGGGTTTATAATTGGTAGGAAATTCTCTCACTCACCGAAATTCCATCTTCAGTGGTAAGCCCATGAATCTTCCTATTCACACAATACTAAGTGTAAGCGGTCACAAAAGAAAAAATATGATAAAAATAAATAAAAAAGGTGTATAAAAAATAATAAAATACTTATAAAGTTATCTTATATGTAAATTATAAAAGTATAACTTCCCCACCTTGTAAATTCTATCTTAGTTGGACATCTCTTAAACTATGTCTAGACAAAGCCAATAAAATTAGTGTTTTCTAAGCTCATCGAGAAGAAAAATTATCCCACAACACGTAATGACTAAGTCAAGCTCCTATTCCTTGTGAAATTTTTATGTGTGGATTTTTTAATCTATCATTCCACATATTCCATCTTCCCTTCATCCCTAGTTGTAAATTGAATGTCATTTGGCTCGTGGGTAAACTAGGTCAATTATACCTACAAAATAATTAATAGTGCATTCATATTTTTTTTAAATTATTCATATTAAATTTTAATACATTAAATTATTTATCTAAAATATAAATATATCCATAAATTTTTATCAAAATAAATATCCATATTATTTTTGTCACATTCCTAGCCATCTGTAGTGAATAAATTTAAAAACATACACAATAAAGGGTAAAAGAGATAATATACAATGTTTAAAGCTAAAAAAAGGTCATATCCACATACATAATTAAATTTTTGATACACTTATATTTTTATCACAATCATCTCCACATTTAGAGGGAAAATGTGGCTTGAATTTTAAAAATCACAAAAAAGAGAAGTCCTATAACTAGATCCTAGTTAGCCGTATCACTAGGATCCTCCTAAGCTAGAATGCCTATGGATCCTGATATTCCTCATTTGATAAGTTTTATATTTAGAGTGGATAGGGCTCCAAATCCTAATATTACATCACCTACAGGTCATCCCTACCTAATAATCCTTTCCTCCAATCATCTTCCTCCTAAAAATAGGTTTGCCAACTTCTCTCCTTAAATAGGTCACTAAGAATCTTCACCCTAGATTCTATCCATGATACATTGGCCTAAATATTATTTTAATTTGACCTATATCTTATTATATCCTAATATTAATTATAATCAAGTAAAAATAAATTATAATGTCAACCCAAACTCTTACGTAAGACTGGGTTAGTAAGGATTTGTTCCCTAATAAAACCATATACCACATAGAACATGTCCACCAAATAATATTGGATTATCCTATCCACTTTATAGAAGAATATTAATTTCATTAACACACATACATACATTATAAACCCAATTGAATATAATAAAAAACTCAATAAATTATTAAAACATGCTAAGTTCTAATAAAAACTTGGAATAAAACAAAACACTAACTCAACTAGATCCCCATTTTATTAATCAAGGTTTGAGTCCTCATTAAAACTCATATCTACCTCATCATTCACTATGGTGGGATATTATCCTATTAATACATGACCTCACTTCGATCATACACCCTATCCCAACATTCCAATAATTTCTTATTACTGTGGTTGTGGATTTGGCTATGAATGTAGGTGTAGCTAGACTATGGCTATTGATATTCATCACCACCTAGTTCCCCCATACACCATTTGTGCCACTAGTGTTTTAATTTTTATTAAACCCCCTCATTTTAATAAAATATTTTAGGAAATTTTTATTCCTCATCATCATCACTATCCACTATAATAATAGGAGTCCTTGGCATCATAAAATGTCATCCTAGTCACCTAATCTTTACATCCCTAACCTCTTGATTCTATATATAAAATACCCAAGGGATAAATAATTTGGATACATTTTATATTCTAAAATTTTGAGGCACCCAATTGATAGGATGAAAATATAACTCACCATTTCTATTGTGCACCTTTTTGTGCTCTTATAAGTAATCAATGTGATAGCCTCACCTCCACATTGGCCATCCATCTCTTAGTGATGTAGTGAAATAAAATAATCAATTATTAGTCTACTTACTTTCCATGGTTTTTCCCTAAAAGGAACCATCCTTTTCCACCTAAAATCCCTAATGGATCCCATATCCCAAATAACCAAACTCATTTTATAGGTGTTTATGTGATCATACATCTAACACATGAAGAGTTTTTGGTGATTGATACATATTACCCAAAATGGTAATATATGATATAAGTAATTTTAATTTTTATACATCACATATTGTACCCAATAAAACCACTATATTTTATCCTCAAAGGTCCTCACTACTTAAGCCTAGGTATAAAGGAGATGATTTGGCCCCTTATCACCCACCAATTATAAATCCTTGATATAAACTGATGGCCTTTTAGTGGTTTTATATCATATCCATTTAAACCCATATCAATATTTATCCTTGATTATCACCCACATTAGGTGCATTAATATATCCAAATTACTCTACCCATCCCTAGGCCTTACCCTTTCCAAAGCCTCTTGAATTGTGACTTTACTTATTATATATAACATCCCAAGTATCATTTACATGAAACCATTTTACTATTCCACACCCTTTCAGCTTTAGGGAACCAAAAATTATTAGTGTTTATATCCCAATAGGTAAAGAGGTGGCACATGATGTTACTCTCTATGAAAACTATCCCCACCTATGAGATGCTCAATGTCCTCACTCTATCCAAAATGGAATTCTTATTTGTGATGAGAAATATTTTAAACCTCAATATCCAAACCTTAATTTTCAACCTAATCCACCATATTTATACCCCATATAAACATAAGGATAAGACCTAAATCAATACCTTTTCCTCCAAAAATATAATAGCATGTGCCATGGTGAATTTGCCACTATGTGTAAGTGGTAGTTATAGAAAAACCATGGTATATTAAAACAAATATTATCTTTTATAACCATAAATTACATAATTATCATGGTATTTATATCTCTTCTATAAAAATTTGAAACTTCCAATGTTATAGACCAAAAGTTTCACAACAGTTGCATTGATTATGTAAATGTTGGTGGCAAAATCATAATGATTGGTCTATAAAGATCAATGATTCCAAATTATTACTAAAGATTAAAAACACCATTACCTTATACAAAATATCATAAAAAACAATAAAAACTCACCAAAATTAACATTTGCATATCCTACACACAACCATGAACCCTTCCAAATAAGAAATTTTAAAATTCACTAATCCTAAGACACTTTTTTTAGTAAAACTAAAAACCTATGACTCTAGAACAAAATTAAAGTTACCTTGTGAGTGATTTCACACCACCTACTACCATTTATACTTCCCTAAATAAAATCACTTTGATGGTATAGGGGGTTGCAACCCAATTCAATACATAATCGAGATGAACTAGGAGATCATTTTTATAAATAGTTTAAGGATGACCATTTATACTTGATGAAACAACTTATCACTATTTAAATATATCCATATGAACTCATGGTATACTTTAATATCAATTTTTAGAAGACTTTGGATAGGATTCCACATATAATCAATACTTCTCCAAGCAATGAAATTATATAATTTTTGAGAACCTTGATTAGTGATGTAGTTGTTATGATTCGGTATATGGGAGGAACCATTTTACCTAATACCTATGACATAGCTATAAGAGATGAAAATTTCCTAATTCATGTTATAAAAATAGCTTTTAGACCACCAATGCCTTTTTTTCCTGAACCTCCACCTAATAAACCCACTTTGGCATGTCTTCCCATAGATACCAATCAATCACCTCCACCTATTACCCCTTGTAAATATTTTCATAAATTGAAAACCTATATGCAATGTTTTATAAATTATTTGGTGGCTTATCAACCCAATAAGAATCTTTATCAAGGTAATAGCCAAGGACAAGTCCAAATAGGCTATACTAGGCCCATGAACACCTAAAACCTAGTTTCATTAATTTCTTATAAGGCTATTGTTCCTATTCAAAACAAATTAGTTTAGTAATATTAATGGTGTTACCCATGTAAACATACACAAAATTAAAATGCTTGTATAAATGGGGTTATTAGCCAAGATCTCATTATTAAAAGTGCATCATTACTTCAAGAACAATAAGTGGAATCAGTTCCAAAAGGAGAAGAAGCTCAAGAATAGGTGACAAGTGAGTCTACTTTATTGAAATAGAAAGAGAAAGATTTTTTGTGGTATGAAATAGAATTAAGTACTAAACAAGGTAAATAATATAGTGGCATATAATACAAGGTCCAAAAAAAATTAATCTAAGGAGAAACATATTTCATGGTTTATCAACTTCTCAAAAATCATAAAATACTGTAAACTAAGGTATAACTATTAAATATTTTGAATTACAAAGAAACAAGCATATTATGAGGGAGAAGAAGTCCAAAACCTACCCTCTAATTTCTCAAAAATAAAAATAATATGCCATTTCTACTACATTCCAATCAAAGGTTGGTCATATTCCATTTAGTATAGTGAAGTAGATGAAAATAACCAATTTGAATGTGACTATGTGTGAGTAACTCTCAAATCAATCACAAAGGGATTTATTTCAAGACTCCTTGAATAATTTTTATATCATAATTGAAACAATAAAGGGTGAATCAACTCTCTACAATTTTATGCAAGCCAAAGGAAGGATAAAAAAGTAAGATCAGTAAGCCACCTCCTTTCTACATCTCTCTTATCATTAGTAAGCATGTAGTGCATAATTGTATGATTGATTCTAGAGATAGTAACTATGTTATTAGAATATTATTATTGAATTTTTAGGTATATAATATACACTAGTCACTAATGGGGTTTTTTAATTATATGGTACTACTATTAAAATAAGAGGAGTCATTGAAAATATGAATCTTACCCTTCATTCATGTCCATGTCTTTCCATCTTGAAAGAAATTTTAATTATTTATCTCCATCATTATTTTTCCATGTGACTTTATATATATATTTTACTAAAAATGGGTGGATATTTATATTCATATTGGTCACATATGCTTCTTCATACTAGAAATGGGACAACGGTAACCATTTAATTTGAACCTGACTCTGAAGATCATATTAAGCCATATATTCATAATCCTATTAATTTGAATTGTATTTAGAATGATATATATTAATATGGTTTTATTTATGAGGATGATACATATTTTGATGAAGTTTTTAAGAATTTTATTAGTAATAATGAAAATGAATGATATGAGTTTGATCCATATGACAACATGGAAGAAACAAGGTTGGGTACTTATTACATACATGATGAAAATTATGTTATACCTAACCTCATTAATTCATAAAAATATATTGATGGGGCATGAAATTTTTAATTTGATGGATAAATAAGTAATAATGGTGTTATTAATGGTTTTATGATTATCTTTCCTAAAAAAGAGATATATTTGTTTGTATTTAGGATTCAATTCAATTCTAGCAATAATGTATTTGAATATGAAGCATTGATCCAAGGTATTAAGTTAAGATAAAATATGCAAATAAAAGTGTTACAAGTGTTTGGTGAAAACATCATGCATCAAGCTATATCTCAAATTACATCCAATAATACTTTATAAAAGCCTACAAACATAAAGTATGGGACCTAGTTGAGGACTTTGATACTTTCAACATCTAATAAGTACCAAAAGCTCAAAATAAATATGTTCATAGGATTTCATCAGTTCGTTCAAAATATTATATTAATCAATACATAATTAAATACCTATATCATCATGTTAATATGGTAGTTAGACCAACAATTAAAAATAATGTAACTAGCTAGCAGATGTTTGATTATGATGATCAATTTGTCAAATTTATACAATAAGAGTATTAATTTTTTGCTAAAAATCAATCAAAGTTTCTATAACAATATGGAGATCATATCATCCATTCAAAGACCAAATTTTTTCCAAAATTATTGGTCACCTTGGAGAGCATATTTAATTTTTATGATCAACTCAAGAATAATTTGAACAAGTGGCCATATCAAATGATAATATCTTGAAGGTTGGAAAGATATGTAGAAATTCTATAAAAAAAAATTCATGACATTTGTAGAGTTTATGATGATGTGTTTGCATGGATTTATGAGGATATTAGAGGTTTTGAGCTAATATTATCCCAATAGAACATTGATTTGGATCCTAATTCAAAGGCCATTAGGAAAAAACAAAGGACAATAAATCTAAGATTAAACCCTTGATTAATAAAGATTTATCTAATCTCCTTGATGTAAACATTATTTTCCCAATAAAACATTCCTCTTGGGTGGGTAATCTAGTTATAGTCATGAAGAAGAATGGGGAAACTAGGTTATGTGTGGATTTTAGTGACCTAAATTGGGAATCTCTCAAGGACTATTATCCTAATCCATCCATGGAACAAATCCCTTAAATATTGGTTGTAGCTAAACGGTTTTCTCTCCTATATGGCTATTCATGGTACAGTCAAATCCTAGTTCAAGAATTAGATCATTATAAAATATCTTTTATAACTAAATGGGGGGCATATGATTATAATAATATTCCTTTTGGGTTGAGAAATTCTAGTGCAATATTCCAAATGGAAATGGATATAACATTTAAATGTCTAATTAATTACATGGTTTTGGTTTATTTGGATGCATCACTATTTTTACAAAGCATGAAAGTGAGAATTTGGATCATCTAATCAAATTATTCAACAAATGTAGATAATATTAGTGTATCTTAATCTAAAAAAATGTATTTTTGTTAATAATGAGGGTAAACTATTGGGGCACATAGTCTTAAATGATGTTCTTCTCATTAATCTAGATAAGGTGAAAGTTATATTTTATATTTCTATCCCAATCCATAAGAAAGATCTTGAAATATTCTTTAAGATAATTAAATTTGTGAGGAGATTCATATTATATTTTTCTACCTTGATCAAGCCTCTTACCTCCATGTTCAAGAAGAATATTATTTTTAGATGATCAAAAGAAGGTAAGGATAATTTTTAAAGTATCAAGAAAGAAATTTCTCAATATGATACTCTTATGATTATCAAATATGACAAATATTCATTATCTATGTATTTAAAAGAAGTGAGAGCATTTATTACACCTTGACTCAACAAAATAATGATCAAATGGAGTATCCAATAGCCTTTTTTAGTCAAATTCTAAAGGAATATGAAATAGGGTATGGATTTGTTGAGAAAATATTTTAATTGTTTTAAGATCTCTCAAAACATTTTACACATGATTTATAATAATAAGTTACATCTAATGGTGCCTCATTTGAGTGTGAAAGAGTTACTTTCGACTAAGGATGTTAATGAGAAGAGAGCTTGATGGATTACAAGGTCATGGAATATGATGTGCATATCAAAATCACCAAGATTTTAATGGGTAAATGACTGTGTAAGTAACTTTCAACAAACTTAGAAGATGACAAGAAGATAATATACATGCTACAAGAAGACCAATTAGCTGAAATTTACCCTTCACATATCTAGATTGAAGATATGATTATTTTCATGATATAAAATATAAGATCCAAATGTAAAGAGTACATAAGAAAATATTTTAAAAATACAATATTATATCTCATACTAAACATACCCATATATATAGATCAAAATAAATAGGCAAACCATAGCCTATGAATAGGAAGTCAAACACCCATGATTCTTTCCCATAATCATGTGGTTGTTAGACCTGTAAAAAAAAAATACAAACTATATTTGTAATATATTAGACTAAAAATAACCTTACCGTATTAACCATATGGTACATAATAGTAAATAAAAATTTACCTTAATGTAAATACTAAATTATAACATTCCCATTGTGAGTTTTTACATGGGAAGAAAGTATATCATATGAATTGAAAAATAGAATCATATGCTAGTGCATACTTTTAGGTTTGCATGATGTTGTTTGGATTTTGTTGTCTGGATTTTTCTACACATGATCACCTACATACAGTATCTCATATTTCTTTAAATTTCAATTTAACATATTCAATGGTAAATCATCTCTAATGAAGTATGATAGTTAGATGATCTCTCTAGTTAGAGGATTTATACAGTCAACTACCCTCCTATATAGTTATTTACATATTCCATGATATCTACATTTATCTTTTTTCCAATTTACCATGGGAATGATTACAAATTTTTAATTTATTTAAAACATCACACAACTAAAAACTAAAATCAAAAATGAGGATAAAATCCTCATTATCAGTTCTATATTCTATACAAATGATTATTCTCACTCAATCTAACACAACATAGATAGTTGTCACTACCTCTGGTAATCATCGTTGGCATACTCATTTTGGTGTAATACAAGTGCCACTAATTTTTTATATGGCCCCATCACTATAAAATTGTGAGAGGATGTTAAATGTCCTCTATCCTCCATTTTCCTCTATCTCCTAGTGTCAACTACTTATTAAATATGTATTTTGAGATCAACCTTTGCATGTCATTTTTAATGAGGAGACTCCCCCTCTATAATTTCAATGTCTCATATAAGTGATAATTCATCCTTTTATAATATAAGAGTATTTTTTAGTTTCATGAGACTCACGAGATGAATAGACAATAAAATCATTATAATATTAATATCACCTATTTAACTTTGACAAACTATTTACAAAAATAAAATTTAAATTAGTTAACTAATAACTAAATAATTATTGTAAACAAAAAATTATTTCCTAGACCCTTATGGACTATTGACATAGTTAAAAATGTTTTAATATTAAATATCCTCTTTATTTATTTATTTTTAAACTTTAATCTATTAAATCTAACCTATTGATTAGACTAGTAATAAACTTTGACTAATCCTAAATCTAATTGTCTCATTTTTTCCAAGACATACATAAGATTTAAAAAGACTCATTAAACTAAAAACATTATTAAAATCCTTATCCTATAAAATATTAAAATAAATGCACATGGCTGAGTGATACACACCTAATTGATAGAGTCAATGAAGATAGAGTACACTAGAATGAATGGATGGGATTTGGTAGCATGCAAATCTAATTCAAGTCATTGAGAATAAATATAGGATATAAAGAGGTGGGTTGAGATTGAGTTAGAGAGGATGTGTTGAATTTGATACAAACAAGTGGAAAAGGTGGAATATTTCAAGGAATATGTAGCATATATTATACTAATTATAGGTGAAAAATGAATAGTTTGATATCCAATGGAAGATAAGTTGAAATCAAGGATAGTTATAATAGTATGAAGAATGACATTTATATGAAGAATTATGGCACACAAATTGAATAAATTCTATCCACATACTAAATCATCAATGGAAATATTCCATATTTAAAAGGTGATTTGAAAAATGGCTACGAAAAATTTATCTCCTAATTTTATTTCCTTCCACTCAGTATTGGACTGCATATCTCTATGATGGTATTACTATAATCATCATATTATTTTCCATGTTCAAATCATATTTGGCATATACATCAGGCATAGATCTATTTATGCACTCTTCAATGTTTTACACAGACTAACACCCTTATATCTTTATACACTATGCATAGAATGATGCTTCTTGAAGTAAATGAAGTCTACAAAAAATTATTTTTTAAAACTATTTTAACATAACACAAGAACCCCTCAAGACTCCCATTGTTCATAGAAAAAAGATCATATATGGATCTAATACCATTGATATAAATTTTAGGATCCAAATGTAAAGAGTAAACATGAAAGTGTTTTGAAAACATGATATTATATTTGGTACTAAACATATATATATGTATAGAGCCAAATAAATAGGCAAACCATAGCCTATGAATATGAAGTCAACAACCCATGATTATTTTATAAAATCATGTGGTTTTTATACATGTACAAACAATAATATATTATAAACTTTATTTTTAATATATTAGATTAATAATAATCTTACCATATTAACCATATAGTACATAATGGTAAATATTAATTTTACTAAATATAAATACTAAATTCTAACATTTATTACAAACATGTGAGTATCCTCAAGTCCTCAACAAGGATAATAGTAGGTATTCTAGGTCACAATCCATTCCTTTCATCCTTTTTGATGGTGTTTTATTTATAAACTATATAAATTGAGTATTGTTAAGGTGTATTGATCACAACTAGGTTGTGAGGGTGATTGAAGAATTCCATAATGACCTATTAAGAGGTCATTTCTCACCAAGGACTATTGTTTTAAAAATCATGAGAGTTGGTTACTACTGACCTAATTTCTTCAGGGACATCAACAAGTGGGTGAGAAATTATAAGGAGTGTGCTTACTTCATAATAAATAAAAGGTTAACTACCCTTCCTCGTCATCATATTCAAATAGATCATCCCTTTGTTCAGTGGGATTTTGACATCATTGGTATGATAAATCCACCTTTTACTACTAGCTAGAAATGGGTGTTGATAGCCATAAATTACTTCACTAGATGGGTTGAATAACTTGAATTAAGGGAGGATACAAAGTCTTCCATCATATATTTTGTTTATGGTATTATTACAAGGTTTTGTGTCCCATTTTAAATCATTTATGATAATTATAAGGCCTTTTTATGAAATCAAATTAGTGAGTGGTAAGTCAAGATGGGATGTATTTAAAAATTCCCTCAAACTATTACTCTCAAGGTAATAGTTTAGCTAAGTCTAAGAATATGAACTTAATAATGATTATCAAGAGGATGATGGAGGATAATTAGAGATATTGGCATTACAAACTGAAGACAACTCCATGGGTTGATAAAATCACACCTAAGAGAGCCATTTGAAACACTCCCTTCATGTTGGTATATTTGGGAGAGGTAAAACTTCCCTTGTCATTGAATTTACCTTCTTTTAAGATTGTATGATAGTTGGAAATTATATAAAATGATGAAATGGTAGTGAAATTGACTGAGTTAATCTATCTAAAACAAGTAAGAGACCAAGCAATGCATACCCTTAGGTTTAATCAAGCCCAAGTGAAGATAAATATTGACAATAAAGTTACTGTCAGAAACTTCAAGGAGTGATATTTGGTTTTAAAGTGGAATAAATATAGATCCAGAGCTAAAAGACATACAAAGTTTTGATGCCATTTGTAGTCACCCATATATTATCACTAACATCAAACAAGCTAATTTATTCCAACTCTCAATGCTAAATATAATTTCACTACCTATCATAGTTAATGGGTTACACATCGAACCCTACTTTTGAGGTCATTTTTAAACCTTGTACATATTGGTATTGTGTTTTCCATTCATCCAAGTGTTTTTTACACATCATTTTATGTTATTTTATTTCTTGTTGTGTGTTTTGAGACATCTTTAGTTTTTTTAGAGGCTAGAGAAACATGTTTTAGTCATGGTTACAATTTTATATTGAGTTAATTCAATATTTTTAGTGACTCCTATGCCCAATAGACTTGCATAAGGATAATGGATTTTCTATTAGTAGGAAAATAACCCATGTAAGTCACTAAAATGATTAATTTATTTTATTCTCACATGTTATAAACTAGACTTATAGGCCAAGACCTTCTAAAAAAGAGCTAGTGTGCTTTCATGGTTGATATCCTTAGGCCAAAATCAGGCATTTCATGAAATGTGTGGGGTTTACTATACATTTGTATGTTTTCATAAAGCCTAATAAGTGTGTGTGTGTGTGTGTGTGTGTGTGTGTGTGTGTGTGTGTGTGTGTGTGTGTGTGTGTGTGTGTGTGTGTGTGTGTGTGTGTGTGTGTGTGTGTAAATATAATAAATTTATATTAGCCCTTAGAAAGGCCTAATTTATGACTTAAGGTATTAAAAGGTGATTTCAATATAAAAACATATTAAAAAAGTCTCATATCAATTAATTAGGTCCAAATAGATATGTTAGTATTATCAATAATGAATAAGGGGACTCTTTGAATGTTATAAATATCCTTAATAATAAGAATATTGTGTCTTGGACCATAAAGGATAAGGTAAATGAGATGAAAACATTATTGAACAAATTTGAAGAAATAAGAATTACCCATACCTATCGTGAAGCCAATGGAGTTGCAGATTGGCTTGCCAATTGTGCTGTCCAGGAAGGGAAAAAAGTGAGGTGGGATGAAACCTTAGTAAGGAACGTGGATTTTAGGGCCATCATTCATCTCGATGCCACACATACGAAAGAAGGGAGGATTGGAGTGTAATAAAATCCTAATGAGTAGGAGGAGTGGTAGCATGGGGATAGGAACCCAATTATTAAAAAGCAAGGCTCTCTATAGGGAGAAGCAGATCCTGAAAAGCCAGAAACAAATTCAATGTCCCAATCAACTTGATAGCAGGAGGATCCAGGGTAACATCCACAATAATCGGGTTTCAAAGAAAATGAATATGGTGGGAGAAAGAAAGGGAGAACCCCGTAAGCAGGAGCCCAAGAGTTGTGCAGAATGGAGAAATAAACCCCAAGTCTAGAAAATTATGCAGAAAGGAAATGTAACTAGCTACATGGAAAGACTCCATGGCTCTAAGCCGCATATCACGACGGCCTTCTTCAAAAATTGGTCCGACGATAGGGTCACCCTGCATGGTATAACCGTAAATTTAACTGAGGATTTTCTTGCTGAGGTTATAGGGTTGTTAATGGAAGGAATCAAATTTTCAAAGCAGACCAGCATTTCGAACGAAGCATTTTGTAAGTTCCCCAAAATGGATGAGGAGGAGCAGAAGTTGGTCAAAAATGGGGACTTTTATGAGCTGGATCAGATCAAAGGGATATGGAGAGACGTCCTAAGCTATATAAGGGAGTACTTTATCCTAGACGGTAGAAGCAAACGAGTGCATAAGTTCCATTTTGTCTTCCTCAACCACTTCAGGCATAAGGTCAGTTTGTCTTTTCCTTTCTATCTTCGCTATTTCCTGATTCAAAGTCTTTACGCTCATAGAAAAAAGGATTTGTGCCTATTCTTCACGAAGGCCTGATCCTACTTATTGAAGGCTATTGTAAGAATAGGGCTCTAGTTAAGTCTCCCAAACAGGGGAAAAATAAGTTGCCAGGGAATAAAAAGAAAGAAAGTGTAAGCAGAAGTGGAAAAATTAAGACTCCTAGTCCTAAAAAATAGAATGCAGAAGAAGAAAGGGGTCGGGAGAGACTTGAAGAACCCGAGAAGGAAAAATCGGAGGATGAAGATGGAACAGAGAGTTGTGAAACCAACTCTAGTAATGATGAAGAAGGATCAAAGGAAATTGAAAAGGACAAAGTCAATACTGAGGAGGATTCTATTACCAGAACAGAAGAGTTGGAGGAAAACCAGAAAGTGGCAGAGGAAGACACTGTCCAGGAAGATCCGGGTGAGGACCCAACTTCTAAGAAAGAAAAGGAAATATCTGTCCAAGAAGATATTCAAAACATGGAGATGGAAATTGAAGAAGGAATCAATGAGCGGGAACAAAAGAGCAAAGATGACCTCTTTGAAGAAGATAGGAATAGTCCGAATAAAAAATCTGAGGATTGGAGAGGAAAGAATCAGAATGAATAAATTAACACTCCTATGACTTGGGTTAACAGTAAAGCTGAGTCTTCTTCCCAATTAGATTTCTAGCTGTGTAGGGAGATCATTGAACTCAAGAAAAAAGTGGAAATGTTGGAAGAGTCTCTGAAAGCTACTTGGAAGAAAGTAAACAGCATGGAAATTCAGCTAAGTGAGATCCCTGTGAAGCTCAAAGCTTACGAAATCAATCTCTGGGAGTTAATAAAGGATAACATAAAGAAAATGGATGAAGTAACGTCTAACATTTGTGCAGCAGCTATCAACATAGGTAAACGAGCCAATGAGGAGACCAAAGCACTAGAGGGTCCCAGCAAAAGGACAAGGCAAAGTTCCAGAAAGAAAGATACACAAAAAGGAGCTTTGCTGGAGGTTATCACACAAGAAACTGCTTTGAAAGAAAAAGAAGCCATGAACTTGATCCTGGAACTGGATGAATAATCTGGTCCTTCTTGGTGGTAAAGAAACTGGTACAGTTCTTTGTTTTTCGCTTGTTAGCTTTTGTTTGTTGTTTCTCCAGACTTCTATTTCTGGGTTTTGATCGGATGTATCTCTGATGGTTTCAGGACCATTCATAACTTGATGTTGCTACTTCTCTGTAGTGTTTTTTAGGCGTTGCCTATGGGTGTTGTTGTTTTTATGTTTTATTGCTCTTTGTTATAGGGTTTCAGGGCCCCTTCAAAACCTGCTTTTACCTCTAATCTAAAACAACAACCAACATAGGTCCATTAGATGTTAAAACTAACTACATTACTGAAGCCAAAATGGCCCTTTAAGGCATCTAATTGGTGTATAGAATGAAAATTGATTAATTTTTAGTCTAAGGGGACTCTTTAAACATTATAAATTTCTTACTGGGAAAAATGAAACCCTCATGGTCTATCCTAAAAGAAATGGATAATGACAAAAAAATCCTTCAATAATTAAATGAATACTAAATTTCTCACATAAATACATAAGGAAACAAACTGATAGATAACATGTAAAATATTAGCATTCATACCCTCTCTCTTCATCATTGTATGAAGATAGAATAGCTGCCATGTCATGTAATCAAAATCATTGTGAATGACATGGAAGGCTTCACTACCCACATAAGGGAGATTAATATAATAATGACCAAGTAATAAATGATAAATATCATAATACACAAAACTAGAAAAAATGACACCAACATTCATTTTAAGTTAAGGGAAATAATATTGAAGTGGGATAAATTATAATATCATCACTATCAATATCTTGGTCATGTTATTTTTGCCTAACTAAATCCTGTTAAAAATTGAAATTGTAGTAAGCCCCTAAAAAACAAAAACAAACTAGTCATGGGAGGATATTGTAACAAAATTGATACCATTTCCTACACTAAATCCAAGGAATACCCAATTATGTGGTAAAAAATAATAAAATAAAGGCTCACTAATTTAATGGTTAGAATTATTGGCTCTAATTTCACCATTTCTAAGTATTTCATAAGGGGATGAGAGGAAAGAGTTATTAGAATGAGAAGCGTAAGTATTACCATCATAGAGTAAATCATTGAAAAAGTTATATACATGGACTATGAGTGAGTGAGGGCCTTCAAGTAAAACATATGTAAGGAGGAACTCATGAAGATTTCTTTTCAAAGCATATGAGCCTATTATTTAAAAGTAGAAAGGATACCCCAGAATAGAGATAATGAGAAAATTGCTTGAAAATCGCATCCAAATCATGAAATACATCGCTTTGGAGGGTAATTTCATGTCCATTTTATCCAAGAATTTTCTTTCTAGTGAATAATATTAAAGGATAAAAAATCAACCCACCCTAGTTTATATTGAATTCCCTAGAGGCCACCTATAAATTAGAAATCCAATATAGGTTAGTCAATATGTTAGTGAATGAAATCAAAATGAAATTTAAGAACTATCATCTCAAGCCTAATATATAGGGTGGATTATGTGAAAAATAAGTAATAAATTCATATTAGAGGATAAAAAAATGTTTATACCTCTTTATAAGATCTGCTTAAGAACCATTTTGAAGAGGTTGAGCTTAGCTTGTAGGCTATGGAGGCTTTCATAATGTTTGATTCAGGATGTGAGAATCACCTCTCCTTTTATAAACATGATTCTTGACTTAGATTGGCATGAGAATAAGTTGAAGGTCCTTATATAATTTAGCATAATAATCTTGCAAGAATAATATTGCCAATAATGGCCAAATGACCTTGTATTTATACACTATTAGGAAGTTTGTGAACCATTGATTTGACATAAATATCAATGGTGGAGGATGAATCTTCAAACCCATGATCACATAAATGGATTGTATAATATATGTCATTTAATACCTTTTTGGATTGTCTAAGACATGTTAGAAGAAAAGCTTAGTCATTGGTCCTCTTGGACTATGTAAGATAGGTGTATGAGGAAGAGTGTGTAATAGGGTTATAAGAGCTTGATTTCACTCTAATTTCCTATTTAATTACTTGAGTGACATCACCAATGTCAGTAAATAATTCAATTTTGATTTTAGGAAAATATAAAATCCCAAATTCATGGAATTTTCCATTAGAAGAATGATTAAGATAAATAATCAAGGTGACTTAATTGGTAATTATAATAATGGTAGAATTTTTAATGTTTATTTCTCAATCAAGTATTCATTTCATTGTCTTGTGAAGATATTTGAAAGAGATTGAATTGATTAGGGATGCACTAGATAAAATTAATGATGTAACATGATCCATTACCTAATTAGGGATGTGTCATTGTGATTTTGGGTTAAAATGATAGTTATACAAGTAAATTAGGTCCATTAGTGATTTTTAATTACATTTTCATGTGACTATTGAAAATTACTCTTGATTTAAGTTTAGAATAGATGTGATTAAAATGAAGTTTATACATTTTCCCTGTATTTGGGAAGGTTTTACATTAAAATAGGCATAATAACATATTTTCAAAGAATGAAAAATTCATAAAGAATAAATTTGATGATGCTTGAAAAATTATGTCTTCTCATTTATTTTTTGAAAATTATGAGTTGATAAAATCAAATTGATGCCCCAAAATGTGCTTGATTATCCCTATATTCCACCTCAAGGGAATGATCAGAGAAGACTTTAAAATGGATGGACCATCAAAAAAAAGAGGAAGAATCAATAATGGGAGAAATTAACCCACCTAAGATAATTATTTCATGATTTGATTCCCAATGTTTGAGAAGCATAGAACTGAATTATCCCAAAGGTGGGGGGAAGTGATAAGAATACATCAAAAAATAAGTGGCACACTTTGACTTACCCCAAATAGATGAAAGTTGTAGGATTATAATTAGAAGAAAGACTAGTTTATGAAATGGCCCCAAATAGAGTGGTCTTAGTTGATTCAATTAGTTTCCCCATTTGGGAAGATTTTATTGTTGATTAACCTAATTTTTTTACCCCAATAGTGTATAATTGATCATTGATTGGTCTAAATAGTTTTCCCTAGTAGGGCTGATTTTTGTTTTTAAATGATGATTAAGCAATTGATCAATTTGTTGGAAAGCATAGCTCAAGGGTGTAACCTATTACACAAATTAGTGATGAGTGGGTGCAATGTATGTTTGATGATATAATGATTGTTTGAATAATGAAGAAGCCACAAAAAACTAGGAACATAAGAATGTTTAATGTTAATGAAAGAGATGATGATGAATAATTAGTATAACTCTTTATATATAGTCATTTGTTGATATCTATCATGATTATAATATAGATCAATCATGGTTTTTAGTGATGTAGTTGTAGGATCATAGATAAAGAAATATTTTGTTACATCATTTATTATGAGGCTTACGACACTTGATTTTTAATTTAGTACAAAATGTTATGTGTCATTACATAAAACACCATGATGTCTAGGCTAAAATGTGGATAAATAGTGACCTTTGATCAATAGGCAATTGATAAAAACACACCAATGATGGAAACCATGATGAAAATGTTTTAATACATCAATATATGGAAAAAATTACAAATACATGATATGAAAAACCATGATGATAACCATATTGGCACAATGGACTGAGTTAAGTCAAAAAAAAGAAAAGAAAAAAAAATCAAGTAAATAAGCAAGCAAACACAAACTGAAAAGAAAATCAATTAAAAGGATCCCATTGTTCAACAATAAAATCAAAAAATGAACTAACAAAATTATATAATAATCATTATTTATCAATTCAAAAACATAACATAAAATAAATAGTCAGTAAATTATTTGTGCATGTGTGAATATAAGTCATTACTTTTATAAATTTTACACCTAAGCTCTATATGGAAATTGTTAGGTCAAGATAAAAACCTAGATGTAAAGGGGAATATATGAAAAAGAAGGGGTGGTTGAGATATCTCCAAATGCCTCATAAAATTAGGAATTATCTACATAGTCCAAGGTACTTTAGGCCAAATGTAATTCTCTCAGGGATGTGCGAAAGAATAAAAATGATGAAAACTAAGAGTCTTGATTATAGAATAAGAATAATAAGATTACATTTGTAAAATGGTGAGAGTGTTTAAAATAAATCAATAAAATTTAATAGTAATAAGATTGGCTTAGCTAACTAAAGATTCCCCATGAATCCAAGTGTCGCATCCATAGTCCATGTGTACCATAGCACAATGTAGTTCTTTTTGTAGCATCAATTTTCACCCTTAGAGAGGGTTATTCAGGTTCTCTCCAATTGAGATACACTATGGGAACAATCCTAGGTTGTGGGTCACCTATGGTGGAGTTGTACCTCCAAACAAGACCATATTCCTCTTGATGGATCACCTATACTAATGTTTTAGATTGAGGTAAAAACAGGTTTTGAAGGGACCCCGAAACCCTGTAACAGAGAGCAAAATAAAGAACGTCTAAGCCCATAGGCAACGCCTAGAACACACTTCAAAGAAGTAGCAAAAACAGGTTTTAAATGGACCTGAAACCATTAGAGACACATCCAATCAAAACCCAAATACAGAAATCTGGTAGCACAACAAACAAAAGATAATAAAAGGGGAACAAAGATCAGTACCAGTTTCTAAACCAACAAGAAGGACCAGATTATTCATCCAGTTCCAGTATCAAGTTCATGGCTTCTTTTCCTTTCAAAACATTTTCCTGAGTGGTAGCCTCCAGCAACGCTCCTTTTTGTGTATATTTCTTTCTGGATACTAATGTTACTATATATAAAAATGTTAGAAAAGAGGAAAGGGATCCTAAGAAAGCTAACAAGGTGATGCACCAAATTTAAATGATGCTCTAATATAAGCATGAAGTAAAAACTAAGGAAGCATATGACAATGCTAACTCACATAATCTCATAAAACTAACTAGTTTCATAAGTGTTTCATAAATTAGGTTTAAGAAGTAATGAATGAAGGCAAAGAGGAGTTCTAAGAATCACTAAAAAATTACATCAATGATATAAAGAAAAATAATTTAAACTTGCAACTAACTTTGAAGACACCTTATAAATGAGCAAGAAAGAAGGATAATGAGAATGGAAGATTTTTCTTGATAATGCCATCATGCACAAGATTTGATACACATAATTTAGTGGGGAGAGATAGGTAAATAAAGTCTTTATTGCTTTAAGAGGTCTTTCATACAAATTTTTACAAGGTCTAGCCTTATTAAATGAGAGTCTCTGCTCTTCCATAATTGATAGATAATTTCTTATCAAAAATGAGAGAGCTACAATATGGAATAAAATAAGAGATATAGGAAAAATGGGAGAGAGACAAGGAACACACCATCCAAGATCATTAATTAAGTTGTAACCACATTTTGATCAAATTGATCATAGATAAAATATCCTTTATTTGTCTCAATAGCCTCCAAATCTTCTCATTAGTTGAGTAATATACTAGAGGACAAGAATGTGTCTAAGACGATGGATCATGATCCTTCTATGAAGCAAAAATCCTTAGATATCTTGAAAATCTATTAAATTTTCCAAATTATTTTTCCAATCACCAGATATCCATCTTGGGACTATATTACATCTTCTACTTGAATTTCTCATGAGGACCAAATCCCCATATCTTTAAACCTGACAAAGCCATAACCATGTCTACTTTTAATAGCTCAATGTTCCTATTGAATTATGTATGATATGACTATCATAGTTATACCTTTGTGTGATCTTTACTATAAACCCTGCACACATATCTAATATATATTAAAATCAATCCCAATTATTGATTTTCCTATAGTCTTAATTTCAATAAAATGAAGCTTGTCAGGTGTTTAATCTTGTTTTAACTATAGTTACCACTCTTTTATTTGTATTAGGTATAAAAGTCCTATTTTTCCTATATGGAGCTCTAATGGTTATGTTCAATCCTTGAAATATCCATTCTAGTTCAACTTGGATCATCTTCAAACTTAGCTCTTATTAATTTGCTTGTCTAGGTCAAAAATAACTTCATTGACCTCCACCAAAAGGCTCCTCAGCTCGCCTTTGTTCATTGGTTGTTGACTTATTGACCTTACTCACATCATTTATCTTGATATGTATGAATAAACATGATACATAAATATTATAATAGTTTAATGTGTTTTAAAAACTTTTCACCCATGCATTTACTCTTAGGATTTGCTGACCTTTTGACCCACTACTCACTATCAGATCTACTTTGTACAAGTGAATGCACTTCATTGATCTACTTGGACCCACAAACTCAATTTTTACCTTCACACCATTAGATCTAATTTTTATGATTACACATGCACTATTGATCTGTCTAGACCCACTAAATTTTATCTTTGATCATGCACCATTATATATACTTTGTGTGATTACACACTCATCAACAATCTACTTGGACCTATTGGCTTTGTTAGTCACCTCTCACCGTCAGATCTTCTCTCAAATTCCATGATTTAGACATTTGTTAGCTCCACATTCACTCTTTTGAATCCAAATAGATATTTTATGAGGCTTAAATTTGACATCTTTGTACACATCTTACTTTTTAAATATTTTTAAATCCAAATAGTTAATTGACGTAGCTTTAAATTGACATCCTCATGCACGTTTCATTCTACTTTTTTGAATTAGAGGGCTTAGATATTGAGAGAGAAAACTCATCAAGACATGAAATTTATAGATAAAGTTAAAGGTATGAAAAACACTATGTCCATGTAACTCTTTTACCTTGGTTGACATTTTAAGTTCATCTCTCAAATGTCTAACTAGAGTGATTTATTAGTATCTACATGATGTGTTGAGATGGTCTAGATCTTCTAGACTTGTGCAATAAACTATTATCTCTTTAGAAGTCACCAATGGAATTATAAGAATTCTTGCAACTTGATTCATACCCTTGAATGCTTGAAACACCATGAAAACCTACTAGTCTTATTTACTTTTCAATCCTAGACCTGTTTCTAATCATAATGCTCAAGGATTAAAAAATTGCACTTTAAGCTTCCTTAATGTGTTTCAAAAGATTTGTAATAAAATGAGGTCTTATTCTCCTAATTTTGGTCCACTCATTCCATACAAAACTCTAATCATCTTTTCAAACCATTTATAGCCAAAATATTCTTATGTGGGTGAAATTTGACCAACATTTTTGGTGACATCCTGGGGTTGCATGCCTATTATGTAATAGACTGGTTTCCTTTACTAATCCATTAAATACATGGAGTCATATCCTTTCTTCTCAACTGATGTGAAGCTAACTCAATGTTGACTCTTTCTATAACTTCCTCTTGAATAAAAATGGGAAAAAGAGCAAAACAAACAACTATGCCCTCAGTAATTATTGAAAGGGAAAAACACAACTGAAATGAAATATGCACAAGGAACTTAGAATAAAGCATAGAAAACAACTATAATATGTTAAAATATCATATAATATTTTCAAAATCTTCTAATAACATGGATTTAAAATAATGCCATTGACTGGGATGGGTAATACCTCTCCATCCAATTGGGCAAGATGAAAATCATTATGTTATTTACATCTAGAGATCAAATAAAGACCACTCCACAAGTTGTTAAACTTGGTATGGTTACCTATATTGGCATTATTTGAGTCCAATTTGAGGACTAGGTCCCATTCCTTGATGTTACTTATTATGGTTCTCTTGTCAAAGTAGTTTATGACTTGAGCTTGATGTGACTCTAATGTCTTCATTACAAGGTCCCTAGTTTTTTCAAGCTCCATGAGTTCTATCATCCTCACATTCATAGGATCACTCTCCATAAACTTAAGATCATGAGCTAACTCTAATATAGGGAGTTCAAGAGAAATGGGTAAGTTGGCTTTTCTTCCATAGACTATAACATATGGATAATTTCCAATTGGAACCTTGGGAGTCAATTTATCATCCCATAAGGCTATCCTTAGCTCTATATGCCATGTTCTTTGATTTTCTTCCATGGTCTTCCTCATAATCCTTAGCAAGTTCTTATTTATGGACTCTACCAGCCCATTGTCTTGGGGGTAGTAATTGGAGGATGTACTTAGGTATATTCCCAACTTAAATTCCCATTCACTTATCTTTATACCAATAAATTCTAATTAATTATCTAAAATGATAATAGCTGGGCAACCAAACCTTGTTACCATATTGTCATAGAATTCCAATACTATTATTTCATTGGATTATTTCAAGGAAATTACTTCCACCCACTTGGTGAATTAGTCAATTTTAGTGAGCATCCATTTATGTCCTACACTGAAGGTGGATTTATAATTCCTATAAAGTCCAACCCCCATTGTATGAAGGGTTATTCCACCTAAATTGGGTTTAGAAAAAGGGATGATAATTTTTACTTTCTTATAAAGAGAGTACACTTCTAGAATTTTCTAACCCATGGATAGGCATCCTTGAAGAGGATGAGCTAGTAATAACTAGTTTTCATTATTTTTTTTACTATTATTTTTTGGAGAAAAATGGCATCCTAGATGTCCATCATGAAACTACTCCAAGATATTTGTCACTTGATTATCATCGATGCACTTAAGAAGTACACCATTGAGGTCCCTTCTAAAAAACCACCATAAACTATTTCATAAGGTGTGGACTTAAGCCTAAAATTCATTCTCTTTACTATATCTAAACCTTGATGGCATTATCTTTTCATCAAGAAATGTATCATATCTTAGAGCTATCTATTATGAAATGGAGGTGTATCTATTTGTGAGTTATCTTGTGTCACCAAAATAACTTCTTTATCATCCTAGAGGTCATCAACCACATGATCACACAAGCCTTTTACTCTTACCATCTTGGTTATTTTTATCTCCACATCATACTCCATAACTTTGGTAATCCAACTAGCTCTCTTTTCATTCAAATCCTTGTTAAGGAGGAAGTCCCTAACTCTAAGATGAGATACATTAAGATAAACCTTACTATTTTAAATCATTAGCATACAATTTTTGAGACTTCTCAAAGATATAATAACCTAATTTTATATAAAAGTGTGCCTCACCTCATATCCCTCTAGTCCTTGACTAAAAAAGGCAATTGGTTGCTCAAGACTTTGACCATTATTTTGCATCAGCATAGCTGATATGTTGTCAATGTTAGTAAAGGTGTATAATATGAAATCCTTTGAGAAATAAAGATTCATAAGTGAGGGTGCTTGGGTAATGGATTTATTGATGGCCTTAAATTCTTCTATGACTTCATTTGACCATCTAAACACTTGGATCTTCTTTATAATGGTAGTGATAGGTTTCACCAGGTTTGCAAAACTAGGTATAAACATTCTCACAAAGTTTATTTTTTCGAGGAATATCTAGATTCCTTTCTTGTGCTTGGGTATAGATAATGTCAAGATGGTACTTATTCTATCAAAGTTAATGGATAATCCTTCCTTTGAAACAATGTGACCCAAAATTTTTCCTTCATGAATAACAAACACACTTTTATTAGGATTTAAATAGATCCCATACTATCTACATCTTTGGAAGATCAACCTTAGATGATATAAGTGATCACTATCCTTCTTAGAGAAAATTTTGATGTCATCCAAGTAGACCATTACCATCTGATTTATCAATAATTATAAATCTATATCCATTTATCTTTGAAAGGTTTCCCCAACATTTATAAATCCAAAAGGCATCTTTTGGTAAACACATATGCCCCACTTTGTGTTGAAGCCAATATTATACTAATATTCATCTATTACTAGTACTTGGCTGTAACATAAATACTCATCCAAAAGGGGAAAAAAAATTGAATCATAAACTATCTAAAGGAGTTGCTTCATGGATGGTAAGGGGTAATGATCTTTCAAAGACACTGTATTCAAATCCTTGAAGTCAACACACAATATGATTACCCACTCTTCTTCCTCACAAGTACCAGTTTGGCTACCCATGAAGAGTTCTTAAGGATAAATATGATCTTGGATTCAATTAGTTTATTCATTTATTTCATCATAAGCTCTTCAATTTTGGTGTTTATAGGCCTCTACTTCTACCTAAAAGGCTAGGCATTAACCTCTAGTCATATAGTGTGTTGGGATAGCTTGAGATCAAACCCTCTCAAGTCACTATATTACAAAGTAAATATGTTTACATATTATTTACAAATTTATATGAAATAATGCATTTAAACTTTATTTCTTACCTTCCCAAGATTGAGGATCTTGTCCTTGAATATAAGGACTCTTTCATAGTTATCTTCATTGGTTGACATCACTACCTTATTTTTTCTCATATGATCTCCTTCATCAAAGAGACCTTTGAGGGTGACCAACCCTTTAGGAATATTATTGGATTTTAACTAAATAATTTTCTCCACATATTGATGTTGGAACTTTTCCTAGTTTATGTAGGAGAACTCTACTTCCTACTACAAGAAATAAGCAATTTTATTGTCATTCTTAAAGACCTACCAATAAGTTTCATTGTCTATCACTAATGGTCTCGCCACAACTTTGACATGTGGATTGACCTTGCTCTTTTTTAACTCATTTGGGATATCAAATTGAGCTCCCATATCTTCCAACCTATCAACATGTACATTCTAGTTCCTTGGTACTACCTAGATTTTAAATCCCTCAAAATCCTTGATTAGGTCCCACACTCTATGTTTATAAGACTTAATTAAGGGATTTTTGGTGATATTCTAGCCTCTAACCTAGTTCACTATCAGCTCATTATCCCCATAAACTTTCAATTATTTGATTCCTCTCTTATTAGGCCATTGAAGGCCATGGATAAGGCCTTAATACTCTACTATATTGCAATAGCAACTGAATTGAATCTTGTAAGAAGATAAATAATTATATTGAAGGGGGATACTAACATTACACCTGCACCCACTCCGTGTTTTCTCCTTAAATCATCAAATAAAATTTTACATAAGCCACTAGGATATTCTTGAGGTCCAATGAGGGATGACATGGACTGATTCTCTTTATGTTATCAATAGACACCCATGTCCCTCTCTTTAACTCCTTACAAGGGATCAACTAAATTATTGTCATTCCATAGTTCATCTAAGAACATGTTTGGTATCTCCTTAGGGTAAGTGTTTAATTTTTGACCAACCATATATTCATCCTTATCAATAATGGTATAATTGAGGTTTATGCTATCTAACCCATAAGGCTCTATGTGTAATTATGAAATTAGATCAATCTTAATGCATACCTTGGTTTCATATCTTGTTGTAAATTCCATGTATGACCAATCTACTACAAGATAAGCTCCAATATTTTTAGTGAATTTTCTAGATAAGCATAGGGAAAAATGAAGTACATCTAAGATCAACACATATTGAACCACTAAGACACTAGGACAAGTATGCATGATCAAGTTGAGATATCTTATTATACTAGATGGCTTGTGTAAGATCCATTTAGTTACAACACTCCATTATATTAGAGTTCATAATTTAGACCTAGATGGTCTATCATAGAGTTTGGAATTATTAAGGTTATATCCCCACTATTTTCAAAGTAATTGTGCACTAAAGAGTCATCAATGATTATTGAAATGTAGAAGGAAGGAGGTTTCACCACCTTACTTGGTTGCCTTTCATTTGATCCTTTGGTTGTATTGGTGAGAACCACATTCTCCTTGACTGGTGATTTCTCAAAACCTTTGATTCTTGACAACCCTTCTTTGAGGATGTCTACCTAACCAAACATGAAGGGACTATCCCATATTAGCACACTAATATTAGACATTTCCATTTTTTCCACAATGTTTATGGGTGAACACCACCCTTTAGTTGTGATTTAGGAGCCACAACTGCACCTTTAGTTTATGAGTTTTGAGGGATAAAGACATTCCCCTAATTTTTATTTCTTCGAGATATTAAAACCTTTGGAATAATAGTAGGTCCATTTGGATTTGATATTGAAGGAGTAATAGTAGGAGGCTTCTTGATTTCTTCTTGGTTACCATCTATGTTCCTTGTTTTGAACCTTGTATTTAATACCACTAGAATGTATGCCTCATTAGAATTAGCCTATTGATTGAGTACATAACACTCCTATTGCTCACATTTCACCATTGTATCACCCAATTAGCTTGGTCTTTGATCAAGGATCTGACCTTATTGAGGCTCTTCTAGTTTCATCATTTTGTGTACCTTTGTCTTTCTAGCCATAAGATTTTTATTGTACCCATAATTAGCAGCCAACTACCATTGTTTTGGCTCTAAATCTTTCACATTGGAAGTGAGTGTTTAGTCCTCTCCCAAATTTGGAAAACATGGGAACATTTCCAAGGCTTGTGGGTGTACCTATGTTGGAAATGGACCTATAGATTGAAAGGGATATCTCCCTATATATTTCTTTGCTAAAGATCTTGCTTAAAAGGAAATGAGTTAGGAATTTTCAAGAAAGGAAAATTGCAAGAAAATAAATCCTATTCTATGAGTGGTGATGCACCAAAACTATCTTTCCACATGAATGTCAAACTCCTATGCACAATATGGCAAAAACATAAAATATTTCCAAAATTTAGAGATTCTAACAGAAGTGTTTCAATGTAGAGGCAAGACATGTAAAAAATGATGCAAGGTAATTGGGATGAAAATAAATTTTTACACATTCAAGGTAGTATTACACATGTAGAAATTATATACACTAAGGTACACATTGTGTGACTAGTTAGACTAAGAATCCTTGTTTATAGGCATGGAGGACAAAGTGGGCAGAAAAATGTGAAATCATCTCATGCTACCACTATGCATCTCTCACACTTAGACCAAAAACTATATTAAATCTTGAAGGAAATATATTTATACTAAATGCTTAAAAGGGATGAATTTTGATCATTCCAATAGGGCTTCACCATATGATACTTGGTCACCTTTTCCCTTGCACAAGGGTTATATTTATAGCTAAAAAGGAGAAGATGAGGAGGCCTTTGGAACCAAATGTAAGGAATCCATTCTATTGGAGGTCTCCATCCTCATTTGTAACTAACTTTACTAAATATTCTTTTTAGGGCACTCTAATTGATCTATGTCACCTTCTTGAATGCCTTTGTCTTGCCCTCTTGAAGATGATTGTCTAATGGTTGCCTCACAAAATGAGATATTTGATAAATGGCATCAAAATAGTTGCAAAAAGGAGCCACCTATTATAAAATTTGTCTTGATGCTTAACCTTTTCTCATTGGCTTCTCACCTTTTTTAGTGGCTCTCAAAGAATGGCATGGATCATGATTCTATGCCATAGGTCTACTTGGCATGGATCCCTATAGATCATTCTCCATCTATTCTTCTCTTTCCATGTGGTAGTTTTTTATTTGTCTCTTCATGGCTCTTGTGCACTATCAATCAACCATTAGATCAAGTTTATAAGCTAAGTGGCTCTGTAAAACTGATTTTCACTTTATAGTACAATTGAGGTTTTCATGGCATCCTTACTTATAAAAACTATAAGCAAAGCCTTAGGAGAAACTTGGTTTACACTTGTAGACCCATTTGGGTTTTCTAACCTACTTAGCTTATAAAGTTTATAATCTTATAAATTTTATAAGCTAATCACTTGGAAAATCCTAATTTGCTCCTACGACCCATTTGGGTTTTCTAGACTCACCTACTTTAGAGTCTTCAAGTTTCTCTACTTATGAATTTAATAAGTAAAGCACTTGGATAATCCCAATTTGCACTATGAGAGTCATTTAGGTTTTCAAAGATGCTCAAATTGATTTGGACTCTTCAAGATTGATGACTTCAAACCTTTCAAACCTTATTGCTTCTCAGCAGATGGTTCATGATGTTAAAATTAATGTCTCCTAGCCTATCATGGAATATTTGAATCCCAATAACTACTTCTTTGTCTTGAGTTTGATGTCTCCCAGCATGTCATGGGACAATTCTTTTGAGCACATTTGTTTGGATTTTTTGTAAAGGGGAAATTATATAGGCTTTTTACAAAGGGGAATTTCTTCAAGCTTTTTTCTTGAAGGAATTCCTTAAGAAAATTTGTTTGAAGGAATTCCTTAAATATTTTGTTTGGGCTCTTCTAAAGGGCCCCTTCGAGAAATCTAGAAGGGCACTTTTGGATGGAAAGTGACCCTTTGGGAAATCTTGAAGGGTAATTTATGAATGAAAGTGGCCCTTTGAGAAATCATGAAGGTCACTTTTGGAAGGAAAGTGACCCTTTAAGAAAACTCAAAGGGCACTTTGTGAAGGAAAGTGACCCTTTGAGAAATCTTGAAGGGTAATTTTGGAAGGAAAGTGACACTTCAAGAAATATTGAAGGGAACATTGGGAAATAAATTGAAAGCAAAGTGTTCTTCAAAAAAAATCCAAAGGGCACTTGGAGGAAAAGTGACCCTTCATATTTTTTCAAAGTGCACTTTTGAAGATGAAAAGAGACAAAGTGACCCTTCAGAAAAATTCTGAAGGGCACTTTGAGACAAAGTGTCCCTTCAAAAAAAATTTGAAGGGCACTTTGGGAAGGAAAGGAAAAAAGTGATCCTTCACAAAAATTTTGAAGGGAACTTTGAGACAAAGTGTCCCTTCAGATTTATTTCAAAGGGAACTTTCAAAGGTAAAGTGTCTTTAAAAAAAAATTTGAAGGGAACATGGAAGAAAAGTGACCCTTAAATTTTTTTTGAAGGGTTGAAAAAAAGAAGGAAGAGGAAAGAAAAGAGGAAAAGGAAAGAAAATAATAAGAAAGAAGTTAAGGAAAGAGGAAAGGAATAAACTACAAGGAAATATGAAAAGAAAGGAAGAAGAAAGGAAAGAGAAAAGAAAGGAGAAGAAGATGAAGGAAACCAAACAAAATCTTAAAGAAGTTAAAATTTGTTGAAATAAAAATGGATTTGGCCAAAAGATTTAGAAAATATTCCAAAGATAAAACACCTATGTACATTGTTAGCATGAAATAAAATTTAACAAGGACACTGTATTTAGCCAATTTTCATAGGGGTACAAATTGGCTAATAGTTTGGTGATTCATAGGGGAGGCATGCCTACTATTCCTAACACCAATTTACTTAATCCTTCCATTGGGCATATATTCATGCATAAGGTAATAAAAATAAATGAAAAATATTCTTATCAAAACACATAAATTGGATGATCACACACAATAAATAAAAGGAAGGAAAAAACTTGTGCTACATAACACTTAGGGAACATAATAGAAAATAAAAGGAAATACACACCTAGACTACTATTTACAAGATAGGTTGGTAAGGCTAATATAAAATTTTCAAATGTATACCATTTACTAGGATAGGTAGCTCTTCTCCATTCATTTTGGCTAGCTTAAAGGAATTACTTTGCTTACACTTGCTAATGATATATGGTCCACTCCACAAAGTTTCAAACTGTGTATGCCTACTTGGTTTTTCACTATCTTCATCCCACTTCAAAACTAAGTCACCCTTTTGGAATACTCTTGTATTTTCCCTCTTATTGAATTACTTATTCATGATTATTTGGTGATGCTCCATGGATTTATGTGCATCACCCCTTATTTCCTGTAGCTGCATCAATTCTGTTAATCAGACCTTCATTAGAGTTTTCTCAAGTAATTCCAACTACTGTTTAAGTTCTAGAATAAGGAGTTCTTGAGATATGGACAACTTGGATTCCTTCCTATAGACAAGCCAAAAAGGAGAGTTTACAACTAATTTCTTAGGGGTAATCCTATCAACCCATAGGGCTATCTTCATCTTGTTGTGCCATGCCCTCTGATTGGTCTGTAACATTCTCTTTATTATTTTGATGAGATTTTTATTGGTAGACTAAAAGAATCCATTACCTTGAGGGTAATAATTGGATGAATTACTCAAATAAACCCCATTTCTTGCTACCTAATCAAAATTCTTAGAACTTATAAAGGCAAGTATATTATCAAAAATAATGGCCTAAGGGACTCCAAACCTTGTTATAATGATGTCATAAAACTCTATGATAGCATTTTCACTTGCTTCCTTCAAAGAAATATCCTCCACCAACATTGTAAAGTAGTCAGTGGTAGTCAATATCCACTTGTGTCCAACACTTGATGGAGGATTGATCATGCCAATGAAATTAAGGCCCCAATATATGAAAGGTTGATCTACCTAGAGAGGTCTCAATGGAAGGGCTACAAGCTTTGGTTTTCCTACAAAGAAGGCAAATTGAGAACACTTTAACCCACTAGTAACAATATTTAAAAGGACTAGGCCAGTAGTAGCCATCACTCATGATCTTTGTAGCTATCATTCTAGGAGAGAAATATCCTCCATCTGCACCATCATGGAACTTTTCTAGTTGTATGTCAAATTGGTCATTGTCAACACATCTCAAAATCACATTATTCATATCCTTTCTAAAAAGAATGCCATCTATAAGATAGTAAAGAATGGCATGTAGCCTAAAATATCTCCTTTGATACTTGTTCAAGCTATTGGGACACTCACCATTTTGAAGAAAACTAATGATGTTTTGTGTCTAACTTTGAGCTTACATTTGATCAGTTGGTTGAGGTTGAACTTGGTTGGCTAATATTTACTCTCTTGGATCTTGAAGATCCAAAGCTAGATGTTCACATAATCCTCTTCTTCTTACCAAGTTTTTCACTTTGATATTCACCTCATACTTCATTACCTTTTTATCCATCCAGATCTCTTCTTGTTGAGGTCCTTGCTTAGAAAGAACTCCTTAGTGCTAGGGTGGGAAACCATGACATGTATTTTATTTTTGGAACCATGTGCTTGAATTTATTCATCCCTTTAATCATTGTTAGAGCCTACTTCTCAATAAAATAATACTTAACCTCATACTCCTCTAATATTTGACTAAAAAAATCAATTAGTTGCTTAACCTCTTCATCATTCTTCTACATAAGCATAGCTAAGATTATGTCCAGGTTAGAAAAATTAAAAATTAATAAATCATTGGAGTAGTTCATATTTAAGAGAGTGGGGGATGTTGTAATTGCTTGCTTGATGGCCTAAAAAATGCTCTTGCCTTCCTTCGTCCAAGCAAAAACCTATTTTTTCTTAAGCATCATTGTGATAAGCTTTACCATAGTTATAAATTATATAATAAACCTCATTACAAAGTTTATTTTTCCAAAGAAGCTTTGTAGTCCTTTCTTGTGTTGAGGAAATCACAAGCCTAGAATAGCCTTGATTCTTTCAAGATCAATAGTTAGGCCTTCATTTTAAATGATATGCCCCAAAAGATTGCCTTAATGAATATAAAAGATGTATTTCTTTGGATTAAGGGATAGCCCATAATCCCTATAGTTTTAAAACACCTACCTTAGGTGCTACATGTGATTAGAAACATCTTTGGAAAAAATGGTTATATCATCAAGGTCTACCAATAAAAATTTGTTATTAAAACCTTTGGAAGCCATGTCCATTACTCATTGACACATGTCTCTAGCATTTTTTAAACCAAAAGGCATCTTGTTGTAATCAAATGTCCTAAATTTCATAGTAAAGGCTATCTTGAATTGATCTTCTTCATTGACCAATATTTGATTGTATCCTGAATACCACTCAAGAAGTGAGAAGCAATAGGAACCAAAAACAACCTATAGAATTTGCTCTATAGAAGGTAGTGGCTAATGATCCTTAAGAGACACTCAATTAATATCTCTAAAATCCATATAGATCCTAATTTATCCATTATTTTTATGGATAGGTACAAGATTTTCTACCCAATTCAAGTGCTTGATAGGAAATATGATCTTGGACTTGATCATTTTGGTCAACTCCTTCATCAATTATTCAAACTTGGGATTGATAGGCCTCTGCTTCTATCTGACTAGTTTAGCTCCTAGTTATATATAAATGGTGTGATGAGATAGGATTGGATCAAACCCTTTCAAATATTTGTACACCCAAAAAAATATATCATGGAATTCTTTGCATAGTTCAATAAAAGCCTATCTTTTAGACAAAGAATAAATCCTACAAATTTTTAGGAGTTTGTCTTTGAAAATCAAGACCCTCTTATAATTCTCTTCCTTTGTATACATGCTCACTCTCTCCTTCTTATTTTGGTCATCCTCATTGAAGACACTCTCCAAGGTGATTATCCCCTTGGGTATTTTATTTGTCTTTAGCTATATGATCTATTCTTCATATTTATCAAACAATTTATTTTAGTTCCTTGAGGAGAAACATGCCTCATTCTACAAGAAGTGTGCAATGTGTTCATAAATTTTGAACACCTACCATGACACTTCATTATCTAGGATAGAGGATCTCACAATGATATTGATATGGGATTTATCCTTCTCTTGTCCCACATCAATAGCTATAATGAACCTTGCACCAATGAAATATAATTTGTCATCATGATTATTGGAATCCCTTCGTATGGGTTGTATTTTGAAGGCATCAAAGTCTTCAAGAGAGTCCCATACCCTATGATTGTATGATTTAAGTAAGGGATTTCTAGATATAGATTGATTTCACACTTGGTGGATGACTAGCTCATTATCTCCAAAGATTTTCAGATTCTTGATTCCTCTTTCCTTTTCCTACTAGAGACTATGGACTAGACCTTCATATTTTAATACATTGTAAGTGCAACTGAAGTAGACTATATACAAGGATTAGTATTGATTATATAATGGAGAAAACAACATAACACCAGCCCATACACCTACTTTTATTCTTGAGCCATCCAAAAACATTTCCAAAATTCCTTCAAGCTCATGATCTTCATTAGTGAGTAAAGGAATAGAAACATCTTTCTCATGAATGCAATAAACACCCAAATCAATGTCTTCAATGAAATTATATGGATCAATTCCATGTGTTTTAGTGTTGTATTTTTCAAGAAAAATATTATAAATACCTTCAAGAGGGGAAGATGTTTCACCATTTATGATGCCTTCTTTATTGATTAGACGATTCTGAGCTAAATTTATTTCCATAAATGGCTCAATATGAAACCTTGCTAAGGTCTAAGTCCTTATAATTACCTTGGATCTATACCTTATTTTAAAAGATATAAAATACTAGTCAACAAAAAGGCACCCTCCTATCTTAGCTATAAAATCCCTTGACAAATAGATAATAAAATGGGCTAGAAGGTCTACCACCACAACATCTTACAAAATTAGAAAACTTGGGCAGTCATGTAGAAAGACTTTCAGACCTTTGATCAATCCCACTATCTTGGCTGGAGTGCCATAAAGTTTCAATACACCCTTTTTATGTGGCTCATATTTCAATCCCAATTTGTTAGCCACCACTTTAGGCATGATAGTGGTACTTTCTCCACTATCCATAATGTAATGAGGGTGAGATAGAAGGGTGGAGGCTTTCTAGACTTGGTGGAGGGTTATAAGACATGTCTTGGGTTATTGGTAAGGGATACACCATTGTGATTTGAATTTTGAGGGTTTACATGAATATTTACAAGATGTTACTACAATAACTCTTTCTGACAAGGCACATGCAAGACTTCCCAAAGAGATATGCTTTTCTTGGCATTATTCAATGAATTGACAATGTTTTAAGGGGAAGTATTTTATTTTTCCTACATTATTGAAGGTAGTGAGGGAGTATGAACCTACTACACTACAAGCTTGACAACCCCACTTACATTCTGATTTTATTGAGGAACATGACTGGTAGTAGGTACTATGCTAGAACTTGCATCTTGAGGCCTTGGAGGGGCATCACTTGGAGTGACAAGTGCCCCTATAATATCTCTTAGAGTTCTATTTTTGGCTCTTATTTTGGATGAAACTAACATGCTTTGATTCAACACATAGTTGTCTTTTACTTGAAAATTTATCATGCCTACACTTTGATTTCACCCTTCTCCATAAACATCTCTTTGGCTGGGACTTGCTTCATATGAAGTCATGTTAGGACTGGACTCATCTTATGTTTCCAAAGCTTAACTAGCTCCTCTATCATTATACATGAATTGATCTTGAGGCTATCCCCGTTAGTCAAAATTATCTTATCTTTGGACTATATTAGTTTGTATTAGGACAACACCTTTATGGGAGGGGTGGAGTTAGGATTAGAGGCATTGGGATGACTATTTTAACTTTTCTGACCTTGTCCCCTTCCTTGATAATTATACTGGGGTGTAGCTTTGTATCCTTGCTAAGGATAATATTGATGACTGAGGGGAGTACTTGCCTAAAACTAAGATTGTTTGAGGTAAGCTCATAATGACCAGATTTCCTCATCCTTATCAATAACATTATCCACCTTCTTGGGAAAGTCTCTTGGCTTCACAATGGTACTAGGAACTTGTGTTATGCTCAGAGCTTCAACTAAATAATGAGACAACATAGGAATGGAAACTCTTGGAGAATGTTTTCCATCCTATATTAAGTTATTTTTAGCATCAATGGTTAGCTCATATGTGCCTAGAAAATTAACACCTCCCATTGATTGAAACATAATAGCCACATCAGTGCCAATAACTTTGATGTAGGTGGAGAACATGAAGGTAGGAGGAGGTCTCATGATAGGTGGTGGCCTATGCTACATCCTTTGGAATATCTCATTGAATTCCCCCATAGATTCATTAGGACCTCTTTTTATAACATTTAGCTAATGAATTAGTGAAGTATGGTCACTTTTATTTTCAAATCTTGTTGCCAACAATTCCCTAAAACCATCCCAAATTGTGATGTATCCACCTTCCAACATTTTGTACCAGTCAAGTGTGTTGCCTTTCAGATACATATCAAACAATCTAATGGTTGTGTTGAATCTAGTGACATTATGGAAATTATAGAAATTAGAGATATCTCTGATATGTTCAAATTGTGTGATAGGGCCCTCACCATTAAAAATAGGGAGACTTTTGGTGGCATTAGGAGGGATAGGGTCATATGTGGGAAGGTCTATGGGATTTGGGGTATTAAAAATAGGGAAGGGTTGATGTCTATCCATCTCTCTTCTTTCCCCCATTTCTCTTCTTTCCCTTTGATCCCTTATTTCTTCCTCTTCTTCAAATTCTTCCTCTTCTTGAACTTCTTCTTCTTCCTCTCCAAAACCTCCTTGCCAAGGATCTCTCAGGGTTAAGATTGGTTCAATCCATTGTTATTTAGGAAGAGCTTCATCTAGAGGAGCTTGATCAAAAATCCTTGATGACCTTATGAGGATCATGTAGTATGATGTGTAAAACTTGGTTTAGAACTAGGGATTCACATCCCCAGTGGAGTTTCCAAATGTTTCGTTAGGGACATTTATATAACTTTAGGTTTTTTAAGACCAACATTCACCTTGACATGTAAATAATAAAGAACTAGGATCCCATCAGGAATTCTAGAACTATTACAATGTTATCATAGAAATCTATGATAGTATTTTCACTTATTTCCTTCATATCAATAGCCTCCACCCACATTTTAAAGTAGTCATTATAAATCAATAACCACTTATGTATAGCACTTGATGGAGGATTGATCATGGCAATGAAATTGAGGCCCTATTCCATGAAAGGTTGATCTACCTAGATAGGTCTCAATGGAGAAGAACTACCTATCCTAGTAAATGGGATACATCTGAAAATTTTCTATTAGCCTTACCAACCTATCTTGTAAATATTAGTCTAGGTATGTGTTTCCTTTTATTTTATATTGTGTTCCCTAAGTGCTATGCAGCACAAGTTTTTTCCTTCCTTTTATTTATTGTGTGTAAATATCTAGTTTCTATGTTTTGACAAGAAGCTTGTTCATTTATTTTGAGTGCCTTATTCATCACTGCATGCCCAATTAAAGGATTAAGGAAACCAATGTTAGACATAGTAGGCATGCATCCCGTATGAATCACCAAATTTTTAGCCAATTTAGACCCCTTATGAAAATTGGATAAATAAAGTGTCCTTATTAACTTTTATTCTTTGCTAACAATTTACATAGGTTTTTTTTCATTAGAATCTTTACTAAATATTTTTTCCAAATCCTTTTTTCTGTTAGCAAAGTTCTTCAGCTTCTTCTTCAAGCTTTTGTTCAGTTTCCTTCATCTTCTTCTCCTTCCTTCATCTTCTTTTCTCTTTCCTTTCTTCTTATTTTCTTCTTCTTTTTTTCATTGTCTTTTCTTCATTTCCTCTTTCCTTCACTTATTTTTTCTTATTTTCTTTCATTTTCCTCTTTTCTTTCCTCTTCCTTCTTTTTTTATTTAAAGGTTCCCTTCAAAAAAATATGAAGGGTCACTTTTCTTCCAAGTGCCTTCATATTTTTTCTGATGGACACTTTACCTTTGGAAGTTCCCTCCAAAAAAATTCAAAGGGAAACTTTGTCTCAAAGTTCCCTTAAATTTTTTTGTAAAGGGTCACTTTGTTCCTTTCCTTCCCAAAGTACCCTTCAAAAAAAATTGAAGGGACACTTTGTCTCAAAGTGCCCTTCAAATTTTTTTTGAAGGGTCACTTTGTCTCTTTTCATCTTTGAAAGTACCCTTCGAAAAAATATTAAGGGTCACTTTTCCTCCAAGTACCCTTCATATTTTTTTTAAAGGACACTTTACCTTCACTTTCTTTCCTAAAGTGTCCTTTAGTATTTCCTGAAGGATCACTTTCCTTCTCAAAGTGCCCTTTAGGATTTCTTGAAGGGTCACTTTCCTTCTGAAAGTGTCATTCAAGATTTCATAAAGGGTCACTTTCCTTCCAAAAGTTCCCTTCAAGATTTATCGAAGGGTCACTTTCCTTCTAAAAGTGCTCTTTGAGATTTCTCTAAGGGTAAATTTCCTTCAAAAAGTGGCCTTTAGGATTTATCGAAGGGGTACTTTCTAATATTTTGAACAAAAACCCAAAGGAATTCCTTTGAACAAATTATTGAAGGAACTCCTTAGATGAAAAATCTTGAAGAAATTCCAATTTGCAAAAATCCTAAAGAATTTCCCCTTTGAAAAAAAGCTAATGAAATGTGCCTAAAGGAATCATCCCTTGATGTGCTAGGAAATGTCAAATTCAAGACAAAGAAGTAGCCATTGGGATTCAAATATCCCATGACAGGCTAAGAGAAGTCAATTTTAACATCATGAACTAGTTATTGTGAGAAGCAAATAGGTTTGAAAGGTTTAAAGTCATCAACCTTGAAGAGTCTAAAGCAAGTTGAGCATCTTTAAAAACTCAAATAACTCTCATAGTGAAAATCAGGATTATCCAAGTGCTTTACTTATGAACCTCATAAGCAGAGTAGCTTAAAGACTCTAAATTAGCTAAGTCAAAAAAAATTGAATGGTTCTACATGAGAAAATAAGGATTTTATAAGTGCTTAGCTTATAAACTTTATAGGGTAAGTAGGTCAAAAAACTTGAATGGGTCTATAAGTGAAAACTAAGTTTATCCTAAGGCTTTACCTATACTCTTTATAAGTAAGGAGGTCACAAAAACCTAAATTACACTGTAATGTGCAAATTAGGTTTGTAGAGCCACTTAGCTTATATGCTTGATCCAATGGCTGATCCATAGTTCGTGAAAGCCATGAATAGATAAATTAAAAGCTACCATGTGGAAAGAGAGGAACAAATGGAGAATGATCTATAGGGATCCATTCCAAGTAGATTTATGGCACAAAATTAGGATCCATGTCATTCTTTCAAGAAGCCAAAGAGAAGAGGTTAAGTGTTAGGATAAATTTTGTAATAGGTGGTTCCTTGCTACAACCATTTTCATGTCATTGCTAAAGTATATCATTCTATTAAAAAACTATTGGAGAAGCATCTTCAAGGGGGTAATCCAAGGGCATTCAAGAAGGTGACATGGATCAATTAGAGTGCCCTAACAAGCATCTTTGGCAAAGTTAGCTATAGATGAGGATGAATACATCCAATAGAATGGATTCCTTACCTTTGGTGCCAAATGCCTCCTCATCTTCTCCTCTTTATTTATAAATACAACCCTTATGCAATGGAAAAGGGGACCAAGTAGTATATGGTGAAGCCCTACTAGAATGATAAAAATTTATCCCTTTTAAGCATTTGGCATAAATCTATTTCCTTTAATATTTTTTGGAGTTTTTGGTCTAAGTGTGAGAGAGATGCATAGTGGAAGCATGCTATGATTTCACGTCCTTCTACCCACATTTTCCTCCATGCCTATGATCAAGGATTCTTAGTCTAACTAGTCACATAGTGTGTACCTTAGTGTATTTAATCCATACATGTGTAATAATTCCTTAAATGTGCAAAACTTTCGTTTCATCTCAATTACCTTGAATCATTTTTCACATGTCTTGCCTCTACATTGAAACACTTCTATTAGACTCTTTAAAGTTTGGAAATAGTTTATGATTTTTCTGTATTGTGCATAGGAGTTTGACATTCATGTGGAAAAATAGTTTTGTTGCATTACCACCCATAGAATAGTATTTATTTTCTTGCAATTTTACTTTCTTACAAATTCCTAACTCTTTTCCTTTTAAGCAAGTTATTTTAGCAAAGGCATATATAAGGAGCTAGACCTTTCAATCTAAAGGTCCATTTCTAGCATAGGTACACCCACAAGCCTTGATAATTTTCCCATGTTTCCTATATTTTAAAAGAAAACTAGACACTCTCTTCTAGGGTGCAATAGTTGGAGCCAACACATTGATCATTGAAAGCTTGTTTAAAGTTAGTGTTTAGGATAATGGATTGCCTAAAAGACTAATTACAAGGCATGGTACCCTAAGCTTCTTGAGAAACATTATTCAACATGGGTACTAAAGTGTTATAAGTGCTTGTAACATTTTATTATATTTTTTTTTCCTAACATAGTTAGGTTTCCCTTGTCCTTGGCTTTGACCTCAGCCTTGGAAGTTTCCTTTGTAGGGTAGCCTATTTGCTTGATAATCTTGTCTTTGAGGTTGATATGAGGCTTGATAAGGCCTATTTAAATATTTATGCCTCTTAACATTCACTGGTTCATTTCCCAAGGATTGGAACATGCTCTTAAGATCTTGAAAGTTATTTTGTTCTTGGGAATCACTAGATTGACTAGTGGAAGGCTTTTCTTGCTTAGATGAGGGTATAGAAACAATTACAGGAACATGAGGAATGATAAAAAGGGGAGGAATAAAAATAGGGGGTGGTATAATCTCAAGGATAAAAGGCATTAGTGGTCTAGGTGTAAGCTTGTCATCATATACCAGACAATTTTTCACTCTGATTACCACCTCATATGCATTTAGCAATGTGTTTTGTTATATGGATTGGATCATTACTAAAATTTCACTATTAAGGGATTTCAAAAAGTAAATAAAGGAAAAGTTAGGGGTAGGATTAATAGAGATTAGGATTTTATCCCATGTTTTTTAAAACCTTGTATTGAAGTCTTGGATGACTTCATAACAGGGCCTTTCTATAGTGGTTAACTACTTTGTAAGTGATAAATGGTCACTTTTATCTTTAAATCTCTTACACAATACATCCTAACTAATCCCATGTGGAAATGGAATTAGAAACAAGGCTTGTATACCATTCTAAGGCTTTACCTTTGAAAGAGATGGCTAATAACCTAATTGTCACATTTTCCTCATTAATATCATGAATGTTGTAGAAGTTGGATATATCTATGAGGCGTTCAGAAGGGGATATAGCTTGGTCTCTAGTAAAATAAGGGGCACTTTTATGAGTTGATACTAGAATAGGATCATTCTAAAGGAGTTTCAAAGGGATTGGACTATTGAATGTCACAAATGGAAAATATCTAGGGCATACCATGGCAATAAAAGGGTTTAACAAAGATCTTCTTGTAGGGCTAGGCCTTAGAATTGACTTAGGAACAAAGTTACCTTTATATGGGTGTGTATTATCAAATTTTAATCTTTTTACTAATTTTAAAGGTAATTAAAAAAAATTAGATTGAATACCTCTAGAATATGATCTTGTAGTCACCTTTGGCATGATATGTAGTCTGTGATCTACTACTAGAATGTTGGATCTTCTTTTGGAGTCACTAGATGTTATTTATTAGAAGTTATAATTGTTGTAAATTGATGAAACTAGCATCAAACTTTGACAAATATTCATTGAAATGAAGTCCCATTGGGCATGCTAGAAACTATTGTAGCATTAATTTTCACCCTTGAATAGGTTCTTCATGCTCTCTCAAATTGAGCTACACTATGGGAAAAATCCTAGGCTATGGGTCACCTATGGTAGAGTTGGACCTCTGGAGAAGGCTGACTTTCTCTTGATGGATCACCTATACTAATGTTACTATAGGGGAAAGGGTTAGAAATCAGGAAAAGGATCCTAATAAATTTAACAAGGTGATATACCAAATTTAACTTAGGATCTCATACAATCATGAAGTAAACACTAAGGAAGCATAAGATAATGCTATGTCACACAATCTCAAAAAATTAGCTAGTTGTATAAGCATTTCATAAACTAGGTTCAGGAAGCAATGAATAAAAGGAAAGAGGATTTCTAATAATCACTGAGATATTACATAAATGATAGAAAGAAAACTAACTTTAACTTGCAACTAACTTGAATACACCTTATAAATGAGCAATAAAGAAGGATAATGGGCATGGAAGATTATCCTTCAAAATGTCATCATGCAAAATCTTGTCTACACATAATTTATAGGAGAGAGATAGGTAAAAAAAGTATTTATTGACTTAATAGGTCTTTCATACAAATTTTGATAGGGTTTAACCTTATTAAATGAGATTATCTACTCTTTGAGAATTGAGAAATAATTTATTATTAAAAGTTAAAGATCTATAATGTGGAAGAAAATAAGAGATATAGGAGAAAGGGGAGAGAGAGGGGGATCACACCATCTGAGATCATTAATTGAGATACCACCACATTTTGATCAAATAAAGATTAATAAATCAATGTAAAAATATTATTTATTTATCCCAATAAACTTTGAATCTTCTCATTGGTTGAGCAATATACTAGAGGACAAGGATGTGTCTAAGATGATGGGTCATGATCCTAATATGAAGTAAAAATACTTAGAGGCCTTGAAAATATATTAAATTCTCCAAATGCTTTCTCCAACCACTATATCTCCATCTTGGGACTCTAAAACATATTTTACTTGAATTTCTCATGAGGACCAAATCCCCATATCTTTAAACCTAATAGAGTTATAACCATGTATACTTTTAGCATCTCAATGTTCCTACTAAACTGTGTATGATATGACTATCATATTTATATGTTGGCATGCTATTTATTGTAACCCCTAGACACATATCTACTATAGATGAAAAAAATCCCAATTATTTGATTTATTATAGTATTAATGTTGATGAAATTAATCTTACCACGTGTTTGATCTTGTTTTGACAATAGTTTCCACCCTTTTATCTTTATTAGGTCTACAAAACTAGTTATACACTCATAGAGATCTAATGGTGATGCTTGATCCATAAAATATCCATTCTAATTCAGCCCAGATAATATTCAAACTTAGTTATTATGCATTTATTTTCTTGGGATGAGAATAGCTTCGTCAACCTACACTGAAAGTCTCCTAGGCTCACCTTTATTCATTGGCCATCAACTTATTGACCTTGCTCACACTATTGATATTTATCTATAAATATGAATGTGAGCCATAAATATTATACCAATTTAAAGTGCTTAAGACACTTGTCACCCATTTATTTTCTCTTAGGATCCAATAACCTTTTGACCCATCACTCATCTTTAGATCTACTTTGTACAAGTGAACATGTTTTGTTGATCTGCCTAGACCTACTAACATGATCTTTGTTTGTACATTATTGGATATACTTTGTATGATTAGATTCACATTTTTGATCTACTTAGAACCATTGAATCTATCTTTAATTATGTTCTATTATATTTTATTTATATGATTACATGTGCATCATCAATCTTCTTGGACCCATTGGTTTTGTTAGTCTACTTACTATAAGATTTTATTTGAGCTTCCATGATTTAGACACTTATTAGATATACATTCACTTTTTTGAATCCAAACATCTATATTACAAGCCTTGAACTTGATTTACCCATACATGTCTTACTTGTTAAGGATTTTTAAATCCAAATGGTTAATTGCTAAAACTTTAACATGACATCCTCACACACATTTCATTATGCTTGTTCAAATTTGAGTACTTAGATCTTGAGATAGATAAATCAAAAAGACATGAAATTTGTAGATAATGTTCAAGGCATGAAAAATACCATGCCTATGTAACTTTTTGACCCTATTTTATTTTTTATGTGCATCTATAAAATGTGTAACCAAAATTATTTGTTAGTCCCTATATGATGTGTTGAGATGGTCTTGCTCTTCTAGACTTGTGCAAGAAATTGTTGTCTCTTTAGAAGGCTCCAATGGACTTCTAAGAGTTTATACAACCTAATTCATGACCCTAAATTCTTGAAACACCATGAAAACCTATTGGTATTCTTTACTTTACAATATTAGACCTTTTTCCAAGCCTATTTCTAAAGGATTAACAAATTGAACTTTAATATTTCTTAAAGTGTTTCAAAATATTTTAAAGAAATATGAGATCTTTTTCTCATACTTTTGGTCCACTCATTCCATCCAAAACTCTGCTCATTTGTTCACACCATTTTTGGGAAAAATATTCTTGTGGGCCAAATTTGGCCAACAATTTTCCCATAAATGGGAGTGTAAATGAATAAATGGTAATGGTAAATTAAAAATTATCATGGTTGGATAAGGGGCTCCCACCTAGAAAATGAAATGAATTATGCCATCTAGAATAGAGCCAAAGGCCACTAATGAATAGGATGACAAGATAAGAAAATATTTTGTGGATTTATGTCTCTCATAGATATTTTAAGCCCCTTTTTATTTTTTATTTTAAAGTTGATTTTTGGGATTTTTAAAAATTTAAGGATTTCTAGACTATTTTGAATGTTTATGGGTTTTGTCATCTCAAATCAATAGAGTATTATGTGATGTATAATGTTTTAACTCAAAAAATGGTGATATCATGGCTTAGATTACTCACAAAATAATGAGATTGTGGAAAAAGGGTGATTGAGCTAACCTAAGAATCTGAGCACTACTTACATAGTCCAAATGGACCTTAGGTCAATGTAGTTTAACCTATAGTGAAAGATATTATGAATCATCAATAGGAATGGCACATGAACATAAAAAATGGTACATTATTTATCAATATTTAAAAGATGAATTTTTAGAAACCATCATGTAGATAAATCATGCCTACGATAATTTGAGGTATCACCTATCCTAGATGTGTTTATGGTGACCAAATATAAATACTATTCTTAAAACTTTATCTAAAATATAGAATCTAAAATTTTATTCTATACCTATGAACTACAATCAAGATTAGAATTAGTAATAAGATGGGCGAATAAGATATGGATGGACTGATTCAATTATAAGTGAAATAAACGGAAGGTTTTTTGAATCATGCCCCCAATTAGGGTTCCTCATAGATAATGTTCAAGAAAATTAAGTGTAAAAATGCTTGAGATGTATATTATTCATGGTTTCATCCAATTCTTACTCATCTAGTATACCCAATATGTATTCTCTAGATCCTTAGCTATTTGTGATTATGAATGGAATCAAACAATTAGGCTTAAAATTTCCCTTATTTTCATGGGTATAATTGGTATTATTTTGGTTCTTTTTCAGGATGAAATCACCAAGTTTGAAGTCTCTATATTTTATATGCTTGTTATATTTATGGCATAACTTATTCTTATATTCCTTGGGATTGTTAAAATCATCTACATATTTTTCATTAAGTAGTTCTAAAATTTGAATTTGATAGACTCTATATTCCTCCTCATCAATTATATCTTATAATGAAATGTGAATGGAAGAAAACTCAATCTCGATATGGAGAATATCTTAAGTGCCATAAATAAGGGAGTATCATGTGGATACTATTTGGGTTTGGGGATTGGTATTATAGGAACATATGGTTGGAAATATTTGAAAATATCAATCAAAAAAAAATCATTAACAATATGTTTAAGGTTTTAGATCAATGTTTTATTATATGCTTCATCTTGGCCATTGCTTTGAGGAAAATAAGTAGTGGAAAAGTGTGGATTGATATCGTATTTGGAATATAATAATTTAACAACATCATTTTAAAATAGCTACCATTATCAAAAATTAGGTTAGATGGAATGCCAAAGTGTCAAATGAGATGATTTTAAAATCAACTTACAAGTTACATAAGTTAGTGTAATGGATTCAACCCACATTGTAAAATATGTAGTTTTATTAAGGATATGTTTATGTCCATCTAGAGAAGTAGTATTAATTTTACTTATGATATTAAGTCCCCATGTGGAAAATGGCCATGACATAGTGATCAATTGAAGTGGTTGAGTTGACACATGAATGGCATTGGCATGCTTTTGAAAAACCACACATTTGTTTTTACATAAGTACATGCATTGGCCTCCATAGTGGGATGGTAATACCCTATACATAGGAATTTATTTTAAAGGACCATTCCATTAGTGTGGGCCCTAAAAATCCTTTTGTTTAATTATTTAATTGAAAATATAGACTTTTTCAAATCTATAAAATGTAGAGTTCCATCATATCCTCTATAATATAATTTGGTAGCATGTATGGTGTAACAAGAAGTGTTATCAATGAATCCTTTTTCTATTATGGGATAGGTCAAAAGTGATAATATGATCATTAATTTAGGCATATAAATCAAATTAAGAAGGTGAGCTTAGACCAACAATATCACATTCCATTTTAGATTCAAACCTTTCATGAATAGGCCTTAAAATATGCTCCACGAGGAACTGGTAATCTAAAACATGGTTTGTGATTGCTATTAGTGAACCAATTGTTGCCATTACATTAATAGTCATGTTTCTACTCCTTGGTATCTATTCAAAATGTATGTTATTAAATCTCTATTTAATATGGTCCACCATATTATTGTAAAGAATATTATTATCAATTTTCATCTAGTATTGATCTATCACTTAGTTGTAATTAATTAAAAATCTCCATGAATGTGTAATTTATAGATATTACATTGTACTACTAGATGAAGCCCTATAATGAGTGATTCATACTATGACATATTATTGGTACAAGAGAAAACAATGTGGAATGACTTAGGAGTAATACCCCCATATAATAATATGAATAAAATGTTATCTCTGAATTCATGAGAAGTGTAGGAACCATCAAAGTAAACGGTCCATTGTTGAGGCTCAGAATAATTATCATCTAGAGTCATGATTTAATCATTAGGGAAATTAAAAATGAGTGGCTTGGTATCTGATAAGGATGATTTATCAAGTTTTATAAAATTTAATTCCCCCTAATGTCCTTTTGATGTCAATATTCATTACCAAATTCACTTAATAGCATGATCCATTTGGCCATACAACTAGTTAATGTTTGCTTGAAAAGTAGGTATTTGAGTGGGTCTAGTTTGGTAGTGACAATGGTCTTGTTGTTGAGCATATAATTCCATAATGTTTGGGATAGAAACACCATGTCTAATTATGATTTTTCAACTAAGTTATTATTATGTTCATAGGATACAAATGTGTTGATTAATTAGTATACATCTCTTTATTTCCCATGATCATTATGTTGTGATAGGAGTTCCCCAATGGTACAATAAGTTTATGAGATATAGAGAAGTAATGGTTTTATAGGTGTTGGTGGAGTGATAATAGGTGTATTTGGTAGATATTATTTTAATTACTTAAAGGACTATGAAAATCAGTATTCCATGAGAAAATGGCACATTTCTTTGGAAGATGAGTGAAGGGATGGTATCTATTTGCCAACTAAGAAATAAATCACCTGATAAATTGAATTTTACCCTATAGGATATGGATATAATTTAGATTATAATTTGGATGAATTTATATAATTAAATTAACCTAATTTATACTAAATTCAATGCACCTATAGGAGACAATTAAACCTAGCAATTTACTTGAAGTAATGCCAAAGATGCAGTTTTTAGGGTTAAGCCTTACTTTGTATTCATGAAGTATTTAAAATATTATTCATAACAAATATGGATTTATTTATCTATTATTTTAATTTAAAAAATTATAATCCATATAATCTTCAACAATATCATGCATCATGTCATGTAAAATTATAGTAATTGCATATTAGTATGTGTAAATGGCATTCTTTAGGCCAAATGACATCACTTGATAGAATAACGTTACCCATGGAGTCATGAACACTATATTGTGTTTGTATTAAAGTGTGATTTTTACATAATTATATCCATATAATCCATATATAATAGATAGGATCTCATACCTTGTTGTGGGATCCACAATCATTTCAATGTTGAGCAAAATAAAGTCATCCTTTAGGCATGTTTTATTGATATCTCTAAAATATATACATAATCAAATTCATTGTATTTTTTTTAACTAGGAATATGTTATATATATAATATGAATAATATATATGATGGATAAACCCTATGTCTAATATTTTTCATAATTCTTTTTTGATAGGTATGACTATGCAATGGCAAATTTTTCTCAACTTCTGCTTTATTGGCTTAACATCAAGGTGCACAACAAGGAAATATACAACCAAATCAAGGTCCAATATAGGAATATATTAATAATACTATGAAAAAGTATCAAAAATATCCAAAAGGAGTGTATTAATAATATCACATTCCTCTTTAGTGAGGGACACTTTTTGTTTGATTCATTTAGGATCAAACGGTGTTCTAATATTGAATTTTTTGTTATCTTCCACAAGTAACATGAAACCATATTATAGAATAGTTTTTAGTGTGTTATATTGGCCTTATTATTAATATAATGGATTTATTGGATCATTTATTTCACCCATACATGAAAAATATAAATCAACAAGGTCTATTAAAGCCCATATGTTAAAGGCATGTGGAAAATCCTATGCTAATTGATCAAATCATTCATGATCCTCTGAACTGATTCCTAATCAAAATTAATTTTTTGGATTTAAAGATACTTGGGATTCATTTTGAATAGGGTGAAATTTGATGTCTAATAGTGACTAAAATAGGTTATCAGTATGGGACTCATCTTTTTCTTTACTTTTTCCCTAGTCCAAAAGTGCTTCAAAGAGGATTTCACTTTGGAACCTCAATGTTTAATTTTATTTTTATTTTTATTTTTGACTAAGGAAGTTCAATTGATCTCCAAAATAATTATTAGGGTCTAAAACAATATAAAATATTTGTTTTTGGTTACCATGTGAAAAACCATATCTAAGACCCAAGAATTTAAAAATTGCTTCATCATCTTGAAAGTCATCCATTGGTATATATGAGTCTTGTTGGTACCAAATGATTAATTGGGGATGATAGAAGAAAATATGGGAATAATATTGGAAAAAATTAATGGTACAAATGGTATGATAATTAAATAGTTTAGTGTCATCTAACTCATCATAAATGTTAAAATAAGACTACATTTTTGGCATTATTAGTGTTAGACAATAAATTAGTATCACTCTAGATATCTAAGGGGTCACCCCTAAGTAGTTTGTATCCAATAACTTGAGTTAATTTATGTTTGTAAATTTATATTGGCTCAATAAGATCTTATTGATTTTCCCCTAGGTTTTTTCTCTTATAGGCTTGGTTATCCATTATCCTATTTGGAATAGGATACTTTGTGTTTTGGTATCAAAAGGTGAAATCATCATTATATAACCATAAATCATCATCATCCTTGATCCATTCTTAATCTTGTGAAGTGGTTTTAATGAAAAACATAAGATTTTTTTGACAATAATCATTCTTCCTACGCCATTACATTTTATTAGTTTACACTTTAGGTCTACCATATGATTTAGGTGTCATAGGAAACTTAGATATATGAAAATCATTACCGGTTTTGTATTACCTAAGGTCATTACATTGAATATAAAAATGATTAGTTATTATAGTATGTGGTTTAGATGAAGTGGAGGAAAGATTACTTGGATCCACATAATTATACTCATGTGGTTGATCAAATACATTTTTGTCCTATTTTGTTATGGGTTGTATTCCCAAATTATAGTTGTAACTTTCATATTGCACTTCCAAATGTTTTCAGAATTAGTATGGCTATAGGTCACTTGAAATAGTCATTCCTAATAATGATTAGGGAAATTTGATACATTGATGGAGATTAGAAATTACAACATGTACTTCATGAATCTAAGGTCATATAAGAAATAAAATATATGATAATTCTAAGTCAATAACATGGTATAGAGTATCATGGGTTAGGCACCAAATGATAATAGGTAAATAAATGGTACCATGAGATATATGATCCTAATTATCACATGATTTGATAGTGATGGTATTGGACTAAATATATACTACTATGTATCCTAAGTATTGTACCACATTTAAAGCTATTATATTTATCCCCAAACCATTATCTATGAGGACTCATTTAATTTTATGCCACAGAATGATTACTTTTATATAAATTAGATTATTATATAAAGGGTCTATTGTAACATATAATTTTACCATTGTCATAGGATTATTCATTCTCTTTCACACTCTTGGCTACAAAATGGGATCAACCCCAAGCTATGGGTGTTTTATGATGGGGTTGAACCTCTAGAGAAGGTTGCTTCCTCTTGGTAGATCATCTAAACTACTAATTCTACTTAGAAAAGGTATAGAAGAGTTGTAAGGGATGACTAAAAACATAATTAAAATTCTTTACAAAGATGAAATACAGTCCAAATTACATGAAACTAACACTAAGGTAGTTTAAAGATAACCCTCAATCACATAATCTCTTAAACTGGTCATTTTACATTAATATTTCTAAAACTAGGCCCACTAAACAAGAGATGAAGCATGGATAAGTATCAAAATCACACTATAACTTCATTAGTGACCAAAAAAACACAATTTAAGACCTAAAACAATGATATAATACCTTAAAAAAATAATAAATAAGAATAATTACCAAGGAAGAATAGATCTCCATAAAGCAATCATGTATAAATTGACTAGAGCACTAGATGCAAGCAAGAGATAGTCAAAATAAGAGTCCTATTACTTCATAAGGATGTTTTTACAAATTTTTATAGGGTTTTACCTTATCAAATGAGAGTATATCTTAAAAATAGAGAAGAAAAGGGATATATAAGAGAAAAGGGAAGAGAGAGGAGAAGAAAGTTATCATAATTCAATAAACATCACTCAACCACCTTCCATGGAGTATTGACAACATTAAATTTGCTTAAGCACTGATCCTCTCTTAAAAAATTAATCTCCATGGGTTAAAATGGTCTTCAAGCTCTCCCATTGACCTAAAAAGGCACTAGAAGACAAAATACTTTGAGGAAGTTTATGTCACACTCCACTAACATGAAGATAGTTTTCAAATATCTATAAGTCTCATTGAATGCTCAAATTTTCTCCTCAACTCCAAATTACACCCCCACTTTATGTCTACACCCCATTCCACTTGGCTTCTATAAGTTACCTTGTGACATGGTTAGTGATCCTGGCATTTGATGCTTGCAACTATCCTTGAAGGCTAACCTTGAGTGTTTAATTTATTATGTTTTATTTTGTTCTCAACTCATCATTTATCCTCTAACCTATAAAATACTCCATGAAACCTATAAATATCCTAGACTCCATTGATGGAGGGCTTCAAGCTTAAGCCACCTTCAACTAGTTATCCCAAAAACTATTCCTAAGGCCATTTGTCACTGTGAGAACCAATTTGAGACTTAATATAAGGATTATAGACATCCATAACATTCCTATTAGGAAGAAAATTAATATTTATGCCACCTTCAATACCTACAACAATGGTGTAAATATCCATTAAACTTGCAACCATTCACAAATTGTTAAAAAAATTGGGGTTTTAACCTTTCATCTAAGCAAGGCACTCTAGAAACCCTTTGGAAGGGATCCAAGTGCCATGTAATGGTTATTTATGTCCTGTTAGGCCTCTTTCATGCATTTATACCATTTCTTTCCTTGGATACTAACAAACTTGGGCATTTTAGGTCATTTTTGGCTTCCTAAGCACCCACACATGCCAATATCTTTTGAAAAATAGTTCAATAATTATATTTAGTTAGTACCTTACATTTTTCATGTGGTTTACAAGTTATTCCAGCTCATTTTATGGACATATGAGTTCAAATACTCAAAACTAGTCAAAATAAGGTCTTTGGCAACTCAGACAGGCCTACCTTCTTAAAGATCATTCATAAAATATATACCTCCATTATATAACTTATTTTCATGGATATTTAATCCATATACACATTCAACTATCCAAATAATATTGGGTTCCCATGCATAAGGTGTGAACAGATACATATGTAAAACATTTGCTTGTGGGGTTTAGTATGCATTCTAGACTTGATTATAGTTTAAAAAATAGTTTATAAACCTCAACACATAAACCAACCAAAATACTTTATTTATTTCAATTACATATGGTTACTCAAAACACACTAAAATCATTTGGCCCAATTCCTTATGGGATGAAAGAAATGAGAATTTGAAGAGGGGCCTCGAATTGGGTATCAATACTTGAAAAGTTTGAATTAGTTATTTATAGACCAATAATAATTTTAAATATTCTTCCATCAAGAATATTATACTTCAAAAAACATTGAATTAAGTAATAAGTTTATGACTATGCATAGAGGCCTATTTTTTACATCCTTTAGTTAGACCTCAAGGGTATCCTTGTATGAAACCATGAGTGTGGAAAATATCATTAGGTGTATACATTACAATACCTTAAAACTCTCCCAAAAAGTCAAAAAACTTCTATCATACCTATACTTTTCAAAAATCTTTTTATTTCTAATGGTGGTTGTCAACAAATAAGCACATGGATGTTATAAAACATTAGATACTTAAAATATGGATGTATCCCAAATAAGATTATTTATGCTTATAAACACTCATTAAAATAATTTTTACCAAGTTTCATAGTTATATCTCATATGTAGAGACATGTAGATTTTTTTTTCTTAAAAGTTGCTAGTGGACTACCTGCGTGTATGACTGATTATGATTGCATGAGGTCTATAACAAAATAGCAAGTGTTTAAAGTATTAGATTTACCTTTATTATGGCATGAATATATTTTTATTTTAATTAATATCATATTTTAAAAAAAATAGAACTTGAAACCATAGGTAGGTGCTCCAAAAACACCAATTTCTCTAAGGTTGTCAATGACTACCCAAATTTTCATGGAGAGTGCTTCGAGTCTAAGAAAAAATAATGGATATGTCTCTTGTATTTCATGAAAAATATAAATCATGGGAGACTACAATAGGTCATAATTTTTATAGGTACAATCATTGAGAGAGGAGGGGGTGAATTAATGATGCAAGATAATCCAATTCAATTCCAAACTCTTTAAACATTCAGCATACATCAATTTGATCAAGTAATTTAAACATGAAAGCACATAAATATAAATCATATATAAGATCATACATCACATGAACACATCATATATGTGGGAAACCCTCTTAAGGAATAAAACCTAATGAACCTTAAAAAATCTATAATAACAAGATGTAACATTTAGACTAGCACCAATTGATCAAGGAACACCCATCCCTTAGTTTAGTGAGACACCAATCCCAAAAGGAGCTACTTCCTCTATCTAGATGAGCACCCACAAAAACTAAACCTTTACCAAGATCTACCATACAAGGAAGAACCAACCCCATAGGAAACCAATCACCCACTCAACTACATTGAATAGATCATCTTAAACATGTATTATTGTTCTTCAACCAATGATAGCCACCTTTATCTACACTCTTCACTTGTAATCTCTCTGAATCTCCCTCTAGGACTAACTCACTCAAACTACCTATTATAGTCTCATTAGATCTAATGACCTATGTTTCCTCCTAGACCAAATTAATTAGAAAATCATGATTGATCCTTTCACTCTCTATTGTTCCTCAATGACCTATACCTTCTCTTTCAAATTTTCTCTCCTTTACTTCAATCCATACATACATAACTAGCTCATTTAGTCTAATTATGCCTTGTATTTATACCACTCTCTTCCTTTAATCCATCTTGGTCAACCAATATGGTTTACATATTTTAACCAAATTTGAAATAGGTTCTTATACAACTTATATGTAATAACCACACACTCCTTAGGTTTGCCAATACCTAATTAGCACAAAACCACCAATAGGTCTTGGTGAGACCTAAAATAATTAAGCCTTCATACTCACACGTTACATGTGAAACTAATTGTATCACCTTCATTCTTTACCAATTCTTTAAACACATCAAAACTATTTCTAATATCCCCTTGATTACTCGCATATGGGTCCATGAAACCTGAAATACCAACTCTACACTTGAACCTACCAATTAGGTCTTCTTGATCTTTAGGTCTTCATACACAAAAAACAAACTCTCAAACCAATGAGTCTATATCTAAAATATTTCACATATCTAAATTATTATATCACATGGGTGAAGCATTTAGGACCTATACAACACCTCCATTCTATTTACACACTTAAACACAATCTCTAATAACTTAAATCATATCTCTCAAATGATCACTCAGACTAGTCACATACAATCAAAATATAGTCAATATATTTTAACTCTCTATATCTAATTAGGGGAAAGCTATAACAACCAAATATTTTTCATAAACCCTATATACTTATAGAACATATCCATACTTATTTACTTCTTCAATTCTACTCATAATTCTTCCAACTCACTTTTGTAACATGGTCACTCAAACTACCAATGCATTCAACAAACACAGTCAAATTTTAAGCCTTTGTTCACACTAAAGATGGATTGATAAAACCTAAAAAATCCACATAGATATTATTAATTAATTATAAAATTATCTCCAATACACATCAAAATACTATCAATATCAACTCAATTATCCTTCTCAGGTCACTTGTAAAACATGATCAAACACATAATCAACTTCAAAGCTTAATATATTTGAATGTACAAACATTCATATATTCTAAGTAGATTATCTGGATGTGAATTGAAGTATTTTAAAAATTTAATTTTAACTACAATAATAAACTCATCTTGGATCAAAATATATATCTCAAAAACTAAGTACTAGTTTTCCCTCATTAATTTGAATATTCAAATTCCAATGGTCATTATTCAGGCACTAAGCATCAAGAACTTTGACCTTATATAATTATCCCTAGAAACAAGATCAAATATGTACCATCGATATATTTATAATTATCTTGGTATTTATCTTTCAATGCTCACTATTGATCTTTGATCATAGCTCCCATGATTGTGCCACTTGGTATCTCTACATGCCTTCTGCACACCCTATACCATTCAATCAATGTGCTTGTACCACTTGGAAATTTTACAATTAAATATAAGAAACCTTTGAATTATTGAATTAGTGCACATAATTGATATCTAACTACATAATCATATTCTCAACATTGATCTACTATCAAATATTTTAATATTGTGACACTTGTTACCAGTGCATGCCTTCTGAGCATGTTGACTATTTGACTCCAATGAGATTTCACCACTTAGAAACCCTACCTATAATCTTTAATATTTGAATAAATATGATCTATTGTATCATTATGCAGTCAAATTATATGCTCATTATTATATTTTTTATTTGATTAAATGCTCACCATAGATCTCACTTTGCAAATTTGGCTAAGTATGGGAACTTAGTAAAATTCTGCTTGGAAGGCCAACTTTGCACCTTAATAAATTTTTCTATGCTCAACATCATGACCTAAAATTTTAACCATATGATCACCTCACATAGATTAATCAATAAATATATAAATTTTATCTTGAAATCATCACACATTTGAAATATGACATCATCAATCTACTCACTCAAATTTATCTATCAAGATGACTACCTAAACCTAGACACTCAATTAACTACTCTGATGAATTCCTTTCACTTACATAAGAACTATAAGCACTCATAACATCCCATAGGGTCTATGTAACATGTCCATATCATCTATAAATTTCCTCATTAACTCAAATACTAAATGACTATGCAAGAACACTAAAGCACCTTGAAGCACACTTTGTCATTGTCAATCTAACACACATGACACCACATCAACAACCTTGTTCACCTTGGATACATCATATACAAACCTCAAATAGGACCTTAAGTCCTAAGAATTTAATCTAGATAAATAATACCTAGGTTTTAATACTTTAACCTAAGTCCCTTTATGTTTTTTAGTCTTAACTTAAGTCGTGTGCTTGTTTGTAGGATCAAGGACCTGCATCTACATAGACAAAGTTAATAAAATAGAGTGAGATCATCATGGATAGAAATGGGTCCCTTAGCCTAATTTTTAACATAATTTTTACCGTAAGGTTTTTATTGAATTTATCAATACAATAAAACTTTAGGATAAAACTTATGACTTTAATTATTAGAAGGGTCTTCATTTTATTATGTTTTAATGACCTATGTTAAACATTGATGGTCTAAATTATAAATAGTTCTAAGCTCACCTAATCCCTTTATGATTATAGTATCCAATTACATAAAACTACCTAGATCATAATTAATGACCATGTTTACTCAAGTAAGATCAGTCAAATAATGTCTATCAATTCAAAGTTCTTTTGGGAGCCACTATGTTTCACAGGATTTAAATTTGACATTATTGTGATTATCAATTGGAATCCACAAGGATATCATTAACATCTATGATAATATAAAATATTAGTCCTTATAATTAATTATTCAAGATTAAATTTTATGTCCTCATGATCATCATTGACATTCATGAGGCCGTTATTGATGTTTGTAAGACCATAACATTTTAGCCCCTATGGTTAATTATGAAAGAATTAATTTGATGTTCTCATGATCATAAATTAACACCCATAAGGTCATCATTCATGTATACAATACCATAAATTTTTTGTGTTGAAACCAATCTCTCTTGAATGAATGAATATGTTTGTTCTCCATGTTACAGGATTAATGGAGTCTCATTTGGAAAATAAACATGCTTAGGATTCTGTAATTTAATGTTAAATTTGATCTTTCATCAATCTTGACCTATCATAGACTAAGTAAAATTGCATGGTAAAAATTATAAACACCATATACGTAGCTTAAATGTTATCCTAAGATTGAGTCATGTTTTTAAACATTTTACCAAACCTTAGTCTAAAATGTTATGTTTGGTCCCTATATATCCAATGATTTGTTAGTCTATTTTATCATATCAATATAAGTAATGCAGGGTCATATTGTTATAAGATATATCCTAGAGAATTTACCCTAAATTTTTATCATTTTTATTAATATAATAAAATTTTAGGCTAAAAAACCTTACGTTAAGTCTTTCTAGTATCATTTGGGGTCCCCTTTTCACTGTGTTCTAAACCTAGCTTAAATAATTTAACCTAAGGTTCATTTTGTATTTATTAACATGAAATAAAACCATATTATAAAGTATTTAACCTATGTTATTTATGTATGCTGACCCTAACTTAAATCTTGTGCATCTTTGTAAGATCCATAGCTTACATACACTTGGATGAGATTGATCCAATAGAGCATAGCTAAAGTAAAAGCTTCAAATGAGCTCCAAGAAAGAGTAGAATGAACACATTGTAAAATAATTCTAATTAAAAAATATAACAAGATTTATAGCTCATAATTCCCAAGGGACTAAAAACTGGCATGACCTTAGGGCCTAGTATAAATAACAGCCAATGGCACACAACTTTCATGATTAAGATCAATGATTCACATTGATCCATGTAGAATGATCCAATGGAGAGTGAATAAACTATTTTTAAAAAGGAAACAATCATGTTTTCAAAAATTAATGAATAATATATCATGAAAAGTACCATGTAGATGCCACGGTGATGCCACATGGGTAGAAAGTGACAGAACTAGAGATTTTGTGGGCTTAGAAAAGCAAAGGTATAAATGACAAGGTCCAAATAAAATATAAGGCAAAAAATCACTTAAGTGAAAAATTAATCTCCATTAAAACTCAAAAAAGCCTTGCAAAATAACCATAACATCTCCAAATCACTAATTCAATTCTAAATTAACCATAATTGAGCTAGAGAGAGTATAATTTCCATCTGAGCAAGTGCAGACTGATTTAGTGGTGAACTATAGACCAAAATGAGAAATTTTATAAACTCAGTGTCATGGTAGCTTGAAAATAACATAGAGAGCACATCTAAATCTATTTGACCCTGGGTTAAAAATGGATAATCTTCAAGGATAACAAATTTGATGTTGTTTCCTTGAACACAAGGGATAATAACTAGTCTAAGCTTTTCTAGTCCATCCAGGGGCTTCCATCCATTACAAAAGAGGATGAAAATATTGCATCAATCAGTTGGAGATACTATGACCTCTTTTACATTCAAATGACAAGTTTTCACTATACAGTAGCAAAACTAGAGGTACTACATTGCATTGATGTTATTGCTCCTATTTTTAAGGATTGTAAGATTCATCAGGATATGATAGTACATAAACGTAGTTTTAAAATAATTGCTTATATATCCCCTCTTACCTTTGATAATTAATACAAGCTACCTAAGCCTTAGGTGGATTTACCCACAATCAGAGAATGGTCCAATAAAAGGACTTGAAAACCATCTTTACCCCATGGTTATATTTAATAAACTAGGTAAACTATGATCTTAATGGAAGGATACCAATCACCCAATTTAGGGCTCATATTAGGATTATTATGACATTACTAAATATATTATCTATAAGCCCCTCCACCACCTATTTTCACCAAAATGTATGTCCCTTTTGTATATTTCATGGTTGAGAAAGGACTTACTCCCTGTCTTGAAGAGATGATCAATATCTACTTGAAACAACAATTATCTAAAATTAAGAAGAAGACCAACAATAATTTATACATGAATTCTTAATTTTTGGATTCCTTGATAGCCATAACCAAAATCCCCAAAATTAAAAAATGGTCACCTAATAGAAAATAGATAGTCCCCTAGTATTATTCTAAATTTCATATATTCAAGTATAAGGACCATATTCAGTTCATATGTGACTGCATATACCTAGCCTTATTTGAAGCCATTACAAAAATTCCTATGATGAGGGTTAACCATTTGATCAATAAGTATGTTGAGATCATTAGATACATTTGGCTATATCTAGATTTCATTATAATCTAGATAAAGGCAACTCTTAGTCAACCCCTTTAGTTTCCATTCCATGTACCCAAAAATTTGGTGGAGTAGGAAGTGGCATACCAAATGTTCCATGACATAGACAACATATGTAAAAGTAAAATGAAACAACTACTCAATTCTTTTCCTTTAACTATTAGTAGGACTGTGTTCCAATATTAAGAATATGTAGAGACTATCTCTAGGAATATGACCTCCTTCAAACTACAAATTGATGAATAGAAATAATGGGATTTCAATGAAAAGCTTGAAAAACATTTAAAGGCCAAGTATATCAATATGGCCTATGACCATCACCCTAGTGTCTATGACTGCTTGTACACTAAGGCTTATTAATTCATAAAGGTGTTAGCAAGATTGAAGAAACTCAACGTTAAGCTAGAGGATAGGTTGTTGAGAGAGAAAAAACTAAGGATATCTTGTAGATGGGGCCCAAGTAATATCATTTACTACCAATACCACCTTCTAGACCTCCTCCGATTTAGCCATAGGTAGAGACATAATAGCTTGATACTCAAGCTACTCCAAGACCTAAAGGAAATATACCTGAGAAGAGAAGACTTGATGAGTTGACATATTCTTTAGCTCAACCCGAAGAACTAAAGTTACCTATTGAATAAATTAACATAATTTAATAGGAACCCAAGGATACAGTAGAGGATGCCTTAAAAGCACTAGCTAGTGCTTATGAATCAAATAAAGAAGAAGAAAAAATGGAATAACCTCAGTCCCAAACTAAGGAGGAAGCAAAAGAATAAAAGCTAAAGGACGTAGCTTTGGGCATGGTCCTAATTACAATCTAACCCAAAAGGAAGGCTGAGATATCTTTGGTTCAAGTAGGAGGCAAGAAGCCAAAGTTGACTTTCACTCAACCTTGGAATGAAAGCAAATTTTTCAATGAAGATAATCCAATTTATGGCCCCTCTATTTTAGGATAATTCATATAGATTAAGTTGCAAAAGGTTCCAACCATGCACCACCATTAGGCTATTACATAGTCTATTAACATTCATGTACATGATGAACTCAAGACTTTTATTATGACATTGAAACAATAGGAAAATGAAATATGAATGGCTGCCCTTGGAGGGTCAAGTGGGACATTGATAGATGCTCCTAAAACTTCAAGTGGAGCATAAGTTGAGATCCTTACTCTTTAATTGATAAAAACATTAGTGGGAGTTTGGTTCAACCCAAATATGACCAACATGGAGAAAGTAATTGAGAATAAATCCATGTTTGAATCTAAATAGTTCACCTTTCAAAATATAGAGGCTTTTGTTGGTCTAACTCCAGTGGCAGGGAAAAATCTTGGACAAGATAGGATGTTTGAGGAGAAGATCTTGGAAGTGGCCCAGACTCAAAGTGATCAGTTGAAAATAATGATGAAAGGCATATTTTAGGAAAACAAAAATTTTAAAGAGTCTAATGTCTTATAATTTCATGAGGATAGATTCAAGAAGTTTGAGGACACTATGGCTAACCTATTCATCTATTTAAAAGTAATCAAGACCAGACAAAGATAAATAGAGAAGCAAATCTCTAAAATAATAGGCCAAGTTAGCCAATGGTAATTTGAAATACTTCAAGTGAATGACTTCATTAAGGCCTTATCTAAGAATATAGTCCCAAATTTTATAACTATCAACAAGGCACATTTCAATATGGCCATGGCCATATTGGTTGATAAGATTGAGGCCCTAGATAACTAGTCTAAAAGAATGAATGACCTTATCAAGGACTTAAAATAAATAGAATATGGAACATATCATATCTTAGATAAATTTACAAAGGAACCCACAACCCTCACCTCACTCGGTCATATAAATGATGAATATTTTCAACACAAGACCTTTCAGTTCATGTAAGAAGTAAGGAATAAGGGGTAAAACTAGATAGCAGATGGCAACAGTAAAGTCATGAGCTTACTCCTATCATCTGAGGAGAAAATGGGAGATGTCAAGGGCATCAAACAATATATGGAGAGGATTGAAAATAATCTTAAGGACCTATATGATTAGGAAGATGAACTCTTCGTATAACCTATGGTTAATTTGAAGCTTGTTGGCAAACAACATCAAAAGGTAGAAAGACTTCTTTAAAAGAAGGGGACTTCACCAACATACATCCCACATAATTGTTAATAATATTCCTTTTGTAGATATTTTTAATATTTTAAAAATATAATATTATTTTGTAATGTAATGTGAAACTTTTGAGCATATGGCCTATAGGTTAGTCCATTTTGGAAAGCCTAGTGTATACTAGAACTTCGATAAAAAATGACATTTGTCCTTTACACTTGTACACTTGTAATTTGATATGACTGACTGACATAATTCCTTGTATTATATAAAAATATTATTGTCTATTATAAATATGAGGGATTTTTGGATCTAAAAACTAGTGTAAACTTTGAGCAACTAATGCAAGCAAGTAATTTTGAAAAGATTGTCTCATCTTGTTTGTGTGAATTGTTATATGGATTCTCTCTCAATTGTTTGTTTTTAAATTCAGATTTGAATTATTATTATGAATTATTGGTGTGTAAATTTGAATTAAAAACTATTAAATTGTGATAATGCTAGGTTAATTTAAGGTTCCTTATCTTGATTCATTTTATTTGGTCTACACTTGTAGATGTGCATAAGCTATCTACTTAAAGAAGTAAATCTTTAAAGTAATCCTAGTTCTTATTTTCATTGTTTATTATCTTATAAGTTCACTTGATATATGTTGTGATTTGAGATTAATATATTTTAATTCATATATTGGTTTTAAGTGCATACCTAGGAAACATTTTAACTTTGTCATGATCGTCTAAGATAAAGATTAGTCATATATTTTCTCTCTGCCCTACCCTTCCTTTTGCTGATTTTTTAACCAATTTAATTTAGATTAAAAATTCATTATATATGTCCATATTGTCTTAGATTTAGAATCAAAATTGAAAATAATTCATTATAATTAGCATAAATCATCTTCTTATTTACAAATATTTCTAGGCCATGGTGGCTCCCAACCACCAACTAACATAAATATTGTGAAACGGTCATTTGTTTTGCCTCTATTCCACCATTGATAATAGGATTATAAAAAAATGAAACTCATGCTTTGAATTATTTGATTTCTAAAATGAGATGTGTTTCTTAAACACTCTAATCACCTTTTGGAACATATTTAGGTATCGGCAAGGCAAGCTTCACTGGTGCTAGAAGGAGAGCCTAATTATTTGTAGATTTGTAGTATCTTTGCTAGTTTTTATGAATTCTATTTAAAGATCACTTTAATATTTGAATATTTGTGTTTATTTTAGAATAATAATGTAAATTTTGGTGATATTCATGGTTTTAGACCAGTATTTATGCTTATTTAGACAAAGATTAACATTATTTGAAAACATATGTTGGATTATGGTAGAGATAGCTTTAGAATTATGAACCTGATAGATTTGAGGTTATTAGTAGTTGTTTTGATCAAATATTATTAGATACTTTGTCTAATTGAGTTCATCTAAGCTTAAAAATTCTAAAGTTCAATCTTAATTACATATTGGGATACATCTTTGAGCTAACTTGAATAAAGATTGTCATTCTTTATCATCTTTTCTATGAATCTTTGTAAAATTTTATTAAAGTGAATTTATGATTATTGTTCTCTACAAAGATATAATTGATGCATCATAATTCAAACATGATTTAAAATTATCAAGATAGAATTACCAAATATTAGAATAATGTCATGTTTAGAGACCAGGGAACCTCTACTTGAATTATAAGTTCATAGAAGAGCTAGGTAGGACATATGTAAGCATAGGATTTCAAAGTTTTTGCCAACTTTGCCAATTTATGGTTCTCATGTATTCAAGTACAATGAAGGTATGGATTGGATGGGTGTATATTATAACAATGTGCCAGTTGTGTTACATGACCTTCCCCATAACCCTAAGAAATATTAGCCAACATTTAGTCCTACTAGTATTGTAACGATAGAGGAACATATTTAGTCATTCAAAGATGCATTAAGATTGATAAATATAATCCATGAGGATGTAGAATATAGGCTATTTCCTTTTAATTTTAAATATTTTTCATATGAATGGTTTTTAAATTTACCTAAAAATTACATTAACATTTGGGACCACTTTAATAATGTTTTCATTGACCAATTTGGCAAAATTATTAGTCCTTGTATCTTATACCAATAAGTCACCACAATCAAGAGGGATGTAAATGATCATATAAGAGAAGTTAATTATAGGTTCCAAAAAATGTAAATCCATACCATAAAACCTTACAAACCATATGATGCCTTGGCTTTAGAAATATATAAAGATGTTTTGGATCCCATGACCTCTATTTTCATAGAGAGATTTGTTGGACCAAAGAATACTCTAGCCTTAGCCTATTATGAAATTGTGATCATCAATGATCAAATGCAGCCCCAAATTTAGATGGCTTACTCTATTCCAAATGTTAACCCACATTTTTCTTCCTTGACTATCTTCCCAAACAATAATAAGAACGTTCCTACCTTGAATCAAATCCCAACATTGAACCAATTAACTTTAAGTCATTCTCATCCTACTCAGAACTTAGGATTCTTGAACACCACTACAAATGGATTTAATCCAAGTGATCAAAAGGATTTAGTAACAACCACTAGTACTAATAATAATTAGGTTCATAACTCTAAGGCTCCAAAAAATTAAAATGACTCTATCTTAAAGATGGTCCAAAAGTTAAGCACTAATTTTCTTTATCTACAAAAATAAGTTTGTAATACTAGAGAGAGTTTGGGTAGGAACTTTTATTTCCAAATATTTAATAGGCCCAATAATAGGTTCCATAATTATAGTTATAACAACAATAATAATAATGAGTTTTTTATAATAAAACATTAGATATAAGTATTATTGATATTCCTTTACCTAATTATTGTAGAGTACATTACACTTGTAGACATGGTGAAATATATTGCATTAAATTTTTTAAAGATTTTGAGGCCTTTCAAGAAGAGTTAGATACATTTGAATTAGTTCTTAACAAAGATAATGGTATAGGTACATCATGATCTAAATTTACTAACCAAGCCTCCATGGTGGAGATGTTTGACTTCCCTTTCCAAGAAGATAATGAACTTGATGTTATTCTTGAAGAAGTCCATGCTTTCTAGTAGTTCCTAAAGAAGACCTACCCTCTAAGTAAAAGAGACTATAAGTAGTGCTTGAATAGTTCAACACTTCCAAACAACTTTGGCACTCTTCTAGATACTACTTAGATAATAACCTAGAGCCTCCAAAGGGAAGTACCTCTAAACATAATACTAATGCATTTAATTATTCTAATAAAATTAGGTATAATATTGTGGAGGACATGAATAAAATTAAGGCTAATATTACATTGCATGATTTGATAGAGATCACTTAAAAAAGAGACATATTGTTAGATTCCTTGTCTCAAAAACCTAGTAGGCCACCCAAAATTGACAATGCCAATGTTTTTATGTATAAAACTAAGATAGATTCCCCACCTCTCCTACTTAATGTCAAAATGTTTAGTAAGAATTTACGTAACTATTTTTTTAATTTTGTTGCATCCACAAAGATCATGAAGTAAGTATTTGTAAACAAATTGGTTTGACTCCTATTAAAAATAATAGGGTTGTTAATCAATTAGATAAGTCTAGAGTCAAGGTAGTTGGGGAATTATTAAATGTTCATATGTAGCTTGCCTCTGAGCCTAAAGTTCAACAACTTATTAACATTTAAGTGGTAGACATACTTTATGCTTAAGGGGTATTATTAAGTGAAAAGTGGAAAAATGACCTAAATGGATATATGTTCACTAGCTATTTGTATTTGTGGCTCCCATGAAAAGGAGTCCCAAATTAGGTCAAAGTGGAAAGAGACCCTCAGATGAAGCACATGATCATATAATATAATGTTATAAATGAAAGGGTTAATGTGTTGGACTCCGATGAGATAAATATGATGGATTATAAATTAGGAGTGTATACTCTTAAGACTTTTAAGGTGCTTAGTCCTAAGACTTCTCATGCTTTTCCTAGAATTTGAAAATTACATTTTGATGGTGCTAAGTGTAAGTCTAGGTTTGGAGTAGGAATTATTTTAACCAATCCTGTTGAGAATGAACTAAAAGCTACTTATAAAATTTAGTTTTATTACACAAATAATATTGTAGAGTATGAAGATTTGATTCTAGGATTAAAATTAGCCATTAGGCATAAAGTAAAATATCTATTAGTTCATGGTGACTCAGAACTTATAGTTAATCAATTGAGGAGTAAATACCAATATAAGTTATCATATCTCAAGAGATATAAGTTTAGATTCTGGGATTTGTTGGAATATTTTGATTCATTCAACATTATTCCATCCCAAGGGAGGAGAATAAGGTTACTAATGATCTTGACTTGACTACAACCAATCTTATTCTAAACCATGATTCTTAAAACTTTAACATTAAATTGGATCCATACCCTTTAGTCTTAGATAATGTAAACCATCTATATGTTTTTAATGATGACAAACAAATCCTAGATATCATGACCAACTTGAGAGTATTTGAGGCCCATTTCATAGATGAAGCGAATGGGAATACTCTTTAAGAAGATGGTAGATTTGAGAACAAAGTCATTTAGTTGAATCGCAACAAAATCCCAAAAGGCATGATTAACTTAGAAAGGTTAATTGATCAAGATAAACTAGTTGAAAACACTATGATTCCTAAGGTAAGTGGTAAGGATTATAAGGCATTTGATCTTGGACCTCAATATCAACCTTAACTAGTTAATATTGGAACAACATGTATGAACATTAAAGATAGAAAATCCAAACACTTGTTGACAAACTATAAGGACATAGTAACATGGTCCTATGATGACTTGAAGATTTTTTATCCAAAAGTCATCACTCATGCCATAATCTTGAGGAAAGGCTTTAAACCTTCCAGACAAAAGTATAGTCCTATCAACCCAATTTTAAAACCTATGATTTTCAAAGAAGTCAAAAAAAATTTAGATTCCAAGATTGTATTTCCCATTAGGCACTATATCTAGGTCACCAATTTAGTCTCAGTTAGGAAAAAGAATGGTAAAATAAGACTATGCATTGATTTTAGGAATCTAAATAAGTCATCTAAAAAGGACAACTATCCTTTTCCTTATTAAGACCAAGTTATACAAAGAATTTTTCATTCTACTATGATGTCCTTTCTTGATGTATTTTTAGGGTATAACCAAGTATTGGTAAATTTTGAAGACAAGATGAAGACTACTTTTACTACCAAATGGGGCACATTTACATACAACAAGATGCCATTCAAACTAATCAATACAGGATCAATGGTCCAAAGGGCCATGGATTATTCTTTCTAAGGTATGGTAGGTAAATTTATTATTATATACATGGATGATCTCATTATTTTTTCTAAAAATAGGGAAGACTAAATCATGTATTTATAGTAGCTGTTTGAAAGGTGGAGAAGGTATGGTATCTCGCTCAACCCAAAGTAGAGTATTTTTATGTTACTAAGGGAAATTTTTTAGGACATGACATTACTAAAGAGGGAATCTGCATAAATCTAGATAGAGTAGATGCCATATCAAAAATAGATCCTCCTAATAGTAGGAAAGAACTAAAATCATTCTTTGGTAAATTTAACTTTGTAAGAAAGTTTATTTCTAGTTTTTCATAAATTGTCAAGTCACTGAATGATATGATGAAAAGGGATGCCAAAATCACTTGGAATGAAGAAACCAATAAGGTCTTTAAGGATATCAAGGAAACAATTAGACAAGCTCTAGTCCTGATAATTCCATATTTCCCCAACAATTTTTACCTTTACTCCTTTGCTTCTGATCATACTATTGTTGTAATATTAACTCAAAAAATGGATGGATGTGACCATCCAATTACTTTCATGAGCAAAAAATTTAAAAATATTGAGTTAAATTATTTTTTTATTAATAAAAAATCATGTGTATTAGTAAAAGTAATGAATAAATTTAGGCACTACATTCTTAAGAATAAGTTGCATGTTATCTTACTAGACCCTACTACAAATCTCATGCTAAGACAAAATGAATTAGGAGAAAGGAAATGTAAGCCGATGTTTATTATTTAGGAATATGACATTGATATGAAGATTTAAAAATTGGTAAGATGCCAAGGTTTGATTCAAATGATTGTCAATGCTAACCCCAAGCTAAGTGTCATGTAAGTTGAATACGGAAGTTTTTAGTCCAATGATTGGTATGATCTAATTATCCATCTACTAATCAATGGAACTTGTCTTGAAGGGTTAACTAGGGAGAAAATAATGTCCCTGGGAATCAAGGTAACCTACTACCTGATTAAAGATGGAGTGTTATATATATATAAATTTGAATTCATTTACTTGAGGTGTATATCCCAAGAATAAACAACTAAAATCATGAGCACTTTACATGAGAAGCTAGGAAGTAGACATCCATATGGAAGAACAATAGCTCACAAAATCCTTATAATTGTTTATTATTATCCCACAATCTTCAAGGATTATCATAAGAATGAAAAGAAATGCCATACATGTCAAGTCTTTAAGGAGCCCAATGTAGCCTTGCCATTGTAGACAGTTATGATGGATAAACATTTTGATCAATGGGGACTAGATTTTGTGGGGATAATTAACCCTGATTCATCATAAGGTCACAAATATATTATAACTACTACTAACTACTACACTAAATGGAATAAGGTAGTGGCAACTAGATAATGTAAAATTGAATAAGTGATCAAATTTTAAAATAAAACATATGCTTCAAATTTGAGACACTGGTCTCTCTAGTATGTGATAATGGATCAAATTTTACATTCATAGAGATGAAAAAAATGTGCATATGATAATAGAACCAATCTCAAGTTCTCATCCAACCATTATCCTTAAGGTAATGGGGTATCTTAGTTTACTAATAATAACTTGATGAAGGCAATAAATAAGTTTATAGTAGATAAGCCTAGAACATGGCACAAGCTTCTCAAATATGCCCTATGGATGGATATAACAAGGGTCAATAAGGCTCTCAAGGCATCACCCTTCTTTCTGGTGTATGGACAAGATCCCATATTCCGCATTACATTCAAGCTACCAACATATAGATTCATGCAAGAGTACATGGAGGAAAATTAGGAACTTACAAATTCAAGACCGCTAGACATTGTTTAAATGGAAGATGCATGAGAATGAGCTTTATTTAATTTTATCAGGCACCAAACCATAATGAAGAGGTTTTTTGATAACCAATAAAAGATAAAAGTGTTTAGATAAGGGGACTTAGTTCTTCCTTGGGACAAGGCATCTGAGCCTAAGGGTAAACATGAGAATTTCACTCCTTTATGGATTGGTCCCTATCAGATTATTGAGACACTTGGAAACAACACCTTCAAATTAAAATATCTACAAGGAGTGAATTTCACACTACCCACCAATGGGTAGTACCTTAAGCATTATTTTTTTGTTGCTCCCCCTAGGGTCTTCATGGAGTAAATTGTAAGAATATTTAGAGTTAGTATAGGTAGGCTAAATTACTTTATTTGTTGTTTTCCCTTTTTGTCCCTTGTTTATATATATTTTTTTGTTTCTTTGCTTTCTACTTCCTTTTCCTTATGTTTTATGTGTTTGCTTGATATTCTTCATTCCTTACTTCTAGCAAGTTATTTTGGACATCCCTCAACTCATATTTCATTCTAACTTTCTTAGGAAGTCCACATTTCAGGAATCTAGGTATGAATCTTAAGCAAATATGGATCATAGATGTAAAATATGAGCTTTTGATTTAGTTTTAAAAAACTAGTAAAAAATGATGGATAGGTTAATTTTTATATAAGAACTTAAATATTGTTTTGATATAAACTTGGTTTTAGGAAGAATTGCACATGCAAGATGAAAGTTTGAATTATTAAGACACAATCATGTTTTCACTTAACATATATACTTACCTAAGACAAAGGTCACAACCATAAGTAATTCCTTGAATATCAAACATTTGACTAAATCCCTAAACCTGGCTAATCTAGTCCCCAAACATTGATAGAAAGCTTAAAATATCTAAGAAATATTAAAAAAATAAGATCTTATTACAAAATCAAAAGCTTTCCAAGCAAAGGTGATTCTAGTAATCTTCACTGGGGCTATGGAATCCTGGCTGGTAGTGGAGCCAAACGCATCTCTATCAGGGCTATGGATGCTTGGCTAGCAATAGATTAATGCCCAAGCCTTCCCTAAGATAAATCATGGTTCTAAATGAATATCCAAACATGTTGTAAGTTAACATCAATAATTGGAAACATGAAGCCTAAAATTTCCCCATTGAATCACATGGAAAATATTAAGTAGAATAAAATCACACACACAACGTGGCTAGGTTTTGGTGTTTGATCTTAATTCTATAAATACAAGGTTTGTTTTAACTATGAACTGATCTTAAATAATGACACTGTTCAAATAGAATAGGTAATCTAGTTATTTCTCTAAACTAGAGTCTCTAAATTCTAACTTGTTGTTTTAGATTATGGTAAAAACATGTTTTGAAGGGACCCCAAAACCCTAATACAAGGAAAGAAAGATGAAGCATAAATGACCACAGGCAAAACCTAAAAAACTACTATAGAGAAGTAGCAAGAACAGGTTTTATATGGACTTGAAACCACCAAAAAGACCACAAGTCAAAACCCAAGTTTTACATAGACCTGGCTACACCATAGACAAAAGATTACAAAAAACTAGGAAATAAGACCAGATAACACAACCAACTAGAAGAACCAGACTATTCTTCCAGTTCCAAAATCATTTTCACTGCTTCTTTACCTTTCACAGTAGTATCCTAAATGGCAGTAGCCGCCGACATGGCTCCCTCTTGCATAGCTTTCTTTCTTGAGCTCTGTCTCATCCTTTTGCTAGGCCCCTCCAAGGATTTGATCTCCTCATTAGCTCTTTTTCCAATATTAACAGCTGCAACACATATGTTAAATGTAACTTCCTCCATTTTCATTATGCTCTCCTTGATGAGTTCCCTTAGGTTTTTCTCATAGTCTTTGAGCTTGATGGGGATGTCTCTCATCTATTTTTCCATGTTATTGATTTTGTTCCAAACTGCCTTCTGGTTGTCTTCCATAATTTCCATTTTCCTTTTGAGATCCATTATCTCCTTAAACATCCATGAATCGAGTTGGAGGATAGCCTCTACTTTTCAATTAACCCATCTCGTAGGTGTGTGCCTTCCATCGTTCTACCTTTTATCACTCCAATCTTCTGTATTCTAACTTGTTGTTATGTTCCCTTGAAAGTCACCATTTATTGAGCTCAACATACCCCATTTTTGGAAAATGAGGACACTTGTTTTAAAATTATGCAAATTTATAATTTAAAATTAAAAATCTATTTGATCAAAACATCATTACCATGTTTACACATCATTCTTATTTGAAGACCATCTACACCATGTTTTAATTGATCTACTTGTTAATGACTCTAGTTTAACCTTGTCTAAAGTTTGCTAACTTTCGATCTTCTTATTTTAGGTTACAGGTCTAACATATATCCATTAGAGTTAGAAAATGTTTGGGTTTTATAATTTTAATGATGTTATCTTAATCCGACCTTTTAATCACCTTTGGTTTGTTAAAAGTTAAATTAAATCCATGTTCAAGATTCTTGAAATCCTCATTCAGAAACACTAACTTAGACCCCTCTTTCGAATTCAAATTTGGCAAGAATAAAATTATGTGGAAACCTTTTAATTCGCTATAGACTTAGTTATATTTTTATAGTAAGGCTTAGTCATGTTTTTTAACATGACCAAACCTTAGTCTAAAATTTTTATACTAGGTCTCTTTTATATCCCTAGCCCTTTGTCCCCTTTTATTTTAATATGGTCTAACATTAATGTTTGTAGGGTCCATCTATTATGTTCCTAGATTGGTTTAAATTTAATGTTTGCATGGTCCCTCTCATCATAAAATTAGACTAATATCTTAGTCCTAAGGTCCTTTTCATGTTTATTAACATAAATAGGAGCTTAGTCCTAAGACTTTAGCCTCAGACCCTTTATGTTTCTGAGTCCTAACTTAAGTAATGTATTTGTTTGTAGGATTAATGACTTGTATTCATGCAAATGAATTTAATTGATTATAGAGAGATGATCATGGATAAAAATGGGTCCCCTTTATTATAACTTAGACTTAGCCTAAGTTTTACCCTAAGGTTTTTATTGTATTTATTAATACAATAAAATCTTAGGATAAAACTTATGTTATGATTTTAATAATTTGAAGGCTCTTCATTTTATTATGTTTTAATGACCTAGTTAGAGACTGATCGTCTAAACTATAAATGGTCCCAAACTCACACAATCCCTTTATAATTATATGAATCAATGATGTCTAGCTACCCAGATCATAATCAATGACCCATGTTTACTCAAGTGAGATAAATCAAATGATGTGTATCAATTAAAATTTATTTTGGGACCCACTATGTTTCATAGGATTTAAATGTTATGTTTTTACAATCATCAATTGATTTCTATGAGGCTATCATTGATGTATGTGAGGGTATCAAAGTTTAGTCCCTATATTTAATTATATGATCTTAAATTTGACATCCTCATGAACTTCATTAACATTTATAAGGCCATCATTGACATTCGTAAAACCATCAAATTTTATCCCTTATGGTTAATTACATGATCTTAAATCTAATGCTAGTATGACTATCAATTGACATCCACAAAGCCATCATTGACATCGATGAGACTATCAAATTTTAGCTCAAAAACCAATCTCACTTGAATGAATGAACATGATTTTTCTCCATGTTGTAGGATCAATAGAGTCTCATTTGGAAAATAAACATACTTAGTATTTTGTACTTTAATGTTAAAATTGATCTTTCATCAACTTTTAACTTATCATAGACTAAGTAAAATTGTGTGGGAATAATTATAAACACCATAGACTTAGCTTAAATTTTATCTTAATATTGAGTCATGTTTTTAAACATTTGACCAAACCTTAGTCTAAAATCTTATGCTTGGTCCCTATATATCCCATGATCTATTGGTCTATTTTATTGGCTCAATATAACTAATGCAAGGTCCTATTTTTATAAGACTTATCCTAGAGATTTTAACCTAAATTTTTATTGTGTTTATTAATACTATAAAACTTTAGGTTAAAAAAGCTTATGTTAAGTCCTAATATTATTTGGGGTCCTCTTTTTACTATGTTCTAAACCTAACTTAAATAATTTATCCTAAGGTTCATTTTGAATGCATTAACACAAAATAAAATCATAGTCTAAAGTGTTTAACCTAGGTTCTTTATGTATCTTGACCCTAAATTAAGTGTTTTACATCTTTTTAGGATCCATGGTTCACATACACTCAGATTGGATTGATTTAATAGAGAATAACCAAATTCAATGTTTCAATTGAGCTCTGACAAAGTGCAAAATCACCACATGGAAAAATCATGCTAACTGGTAAAGCTGATAGGATAACAAAGCTCAAAATTCTGATAGGACTACCAAGTGACATGACCTTGGAGCCTATTGTAAATAATAGCCAATGGAGTGTAAATATCAAGATCAAAATTAATTATTTGCATTGATTAATGTGGAATGATCCAATGGAGTGAGACATAGATATTTTTTTAAACAACAATGGTTATGTTTCAAACATTAATGAATAATATGCCATAAAAATTGCCATGTAGATTCTATAGTGACACCACATGGGTAGAAAGTGACAAAGCTAGAGATTTTATGGGCTTAGAAAATAAAAGGTATAAATTCTAAGGTCCAAATTAAATACAAGGCACAAACTCACTCAAATTAAAAATCCATCACCATTAAAGCTCAGAAAGACTTGTAGAAGAGACCTAGTATCTCTAAATCCCTAATTTGATCCTAGATTAACCATAATCAAGCTAGAGATAGTCTAATTACCATCTAAGAGAGTGAAGATTGATCCAATGGAAAACTATAGACCATTTTGAGCAATTTTATAAAATCACTATAATGGTGGCTGAAAAACAACATAAAGAAGACATAAAACTCTATTTAGCCATAGATTAAAAAAGGAAAATCTTCAAGGATATCAAATTTGATGTTATTTCCTTGAAAATAGGGGATAATAACTTGTCCAAGATTTTATAGACCATCAAAGAGATTCTAACCATTATAAGAGAGGATGAAAAGATTAAATCAATAAATTGGAGATATTATGACTTGATCACCATTAAAATGACAAGTCTTCACTATGTGGCAACAAAACTAGAGGTACTATATTGAATTAATGTTATTATTCCTATTTTTAATTATTATAAGATTGATCTAGATATGATAATACATGAATGTGGTTTTAAAATAATTTATTATATCTCCACTCTTACCTTTTAGAATTACTACAAGCTACCTAATCCTCAAATCCAGATAGAAAGAAAGAACTCTGAGTCAACCTTTAGGTAACAAATCCATATACCCACAAAGAATACCAATTATTCCATGGCATAGACAACATATGTAAAATTAAAAGTAAAGTATTGTTCCATTCCTTTCCTTTAACTATTAGTATGATTGTTTTCTAAAATTAGGAACATGTAGAGACTATCTCTAGGCATAGGACCTCTTTCAAACTACAAATTGATGAGTTGAGGCAATGGGATCCTAATGAAAAGGTTATTAAACATTTTAAGGCCAAGTAGATAAATATGGCCTATGATAATCACTCTAGTGTCTATGACTACTAGTACACTAAGGCTTTTTCATTCATAGAGGTGTTAACAAGATCGAATAAACTCAACATTAAGATATAGGCTAGTTGTCGAAAGATCAAAAACCAACTAAGAATCTTTGGCATATGGGGCCTAGAAAATATCATTTACTACTAGCACCACCTTTTAGACCTCTTCCCATGTAGCCATAGGTAGAGACACAACAACCTAAGAATCAAACTACTCCAAGTTATGAAGAAAAGAGACCTAAGGAGAGAAGACTTGATGAGGTGGCATCTTATTCAGCTCAACCTAAAGAACTAGAGTCACCTATTGAAGAAATTTACATAACTAAATTAGACCCAAAGGAGATAGTAAATGATGTCGTAAAGGACTTATTATGAATAAGATGAAGAAGAAGTACAAATGGAAGAACCTTAGTCCCAAACTGAGGAGGAAGTAAAAGAATAAAAGGGAAAGAAAATATCTTTGGACTTGATCTCAGTTGCAATCCAACCCAAAATTAGGGCTAAGCTATCTCTAGTTCAAGTAAGAAGCAAGAAGCCAAAGTTGACTTTCACTCAACCTTAGAGTGAAATCAGCTTTTTTAGAGAAGACAATCTAATTTATGGCCCTTCTATTCTAGAATAATTCATGTATGGAAAGTTTCAAAAGGTTCCAACCATGTACCACAATTTAGCTATTAAAAGGTGTATGAAATTATAAATTTATCATGTCTACACATCAATCCTAGCGTAGAGAATATAGAGCCTACCTACACTTATGATTGGGGATACTCTTGTTAAGCAGGAGCATGACCAATATGGGGATCTGTTAGACCTGATTATGAGATCACTTGTCACAACATATCATGCTAGGAAGGGTTCAAAAACCTGAAACTTAAGATAATCATAGAACAACCCTAATGGTGTCTTAAGGTTTAAAGTATCAACTTACTCTAATAATAATAAATTAAATCTAATCTAGTACACACCAATTCATATGGCACAAAGTGGAGGTTATAAATAATAAAATAACTAAAATAAGCATGTATTAGAAGACATATACTCATGTCAATGTATATGAAATTCTAATACATGGGAGAAGAATAAAAATGCATTATCTATATACTCTTACCAAGGGGAAATAATTTGGGAATACTTACCTTTGAAGATGACCCTATCGAGCCTCAATCTCTCCCTTGACCAAACTACTTCCCAAGATATTATTATGGTATGTAAGGATAATAAAGATAAATAATATCTAGGATACACAACCTATCTAAGCATCCAAAAGACTTATCCACTAGATAAGATCCATATCTATAAAGAAAGTATGAAACCCTAATATGTATTCCTCAAGTATAATGGTCAATAAGTAGATGTTTATTCACACTTATTCACTACTAATTCTTCTCTTATGAAATGGTAGGAAATAAAATTATATATAGGTGGATCTTACCCTAAATCCTCCCATAAATGTTGGCTGTATAGGGTTAACCTAGTTGATCTAGTGTGTTTTTAAGGATAATTCACTAGGTTTGAGCTAGATCGGCCAAAAGGCTAACAAGCTAACAATGTTAAAAACACCCCTAAATTGTACTAGGTTTACCTAGTCAACCTAGTAAAATTAATTATCCAAAAGGGTGTTAAGTCAAGAAAAAGGAGGGATGGAAAGAGGAAAATACTAGAATAGGTAGGAATAAAAAGAATAAACCTAGGGTTAATTATTTTAGGAGACAAGTGTGTAAATGATAAGTGGCAAAATGGACAACAATCTTATGAAACACTAATGGTTTACCCACCCCTTAAGGAATGCACTCAAATAGATTGAGACTTGATAGGTTTTTTCAAGATATAAAGTGTTAGTAATCAATAATTTTTTTAAAATATTATGTGTATACATATGCCCCACTCAAAGGTCATCATGTGTCACGTAAGTGCAACATGGGATGGTGTTTTAGGATAAAACATGATAACACAGAACACTAATGATAAGTAAGGTGAATTGATTAGAAAATAAGATAAATAAAAGGATTAAATTGAAAAACACATACCTTTAACTTACCTTAATGTCATAGATAAGGAATTAGACTGCAAGAGATGTGAAGGTGTCCAATGTATGGAACACTAGATGAACTTGTAGAAGTTAGCACAAAAATTAGCCAAAAATCTAGTTTTTTTTAATATATGTACATGGTATTGTAAAATATTCTCTACATCATCATGAATCCAATTATTTTTATGGATTTGAAAATGGATGGGTAAAACCAAAGATATAGGCAAAACAATGAATCTACAGGATAATAATTGAAGAGTTTGAATTTTGAAAAGTGTTTTTAAATAGGGAAAAGACAAGTCATTTTTTATTCTTGATTTTTAAGAGGGTAAAAGGATATCTCTAGAGATAAAACAAGATAATATGGCAAGGAGATGACAACCTCAACATGGAGAGGCTCTAGAGGTAGTGACAGGTGTACTACATGTATGCAACTATGAATCTCAAACCACTTTTTAAAATTTGTATTGAGTTAAGTAATTTTTTAGTAATTTTGAATTTTAAATAATTATATATCTCAAAATTAAGCCAAATTAGATTATATGGGTAGAAAATAGGAAGATAGAAAATGGATTTAGTTTAGGAAGAAAACAAGAAAATATCACTTTTTAAAGAAAATACAAAGGGTCGATAGGTAGAAAGTACTAGGTTGACCTAGTTGACCTAGTAGGGTAGAAATGAACATAATCCATAGTGCCAACCTAGTAGGTATGGGTCAAACCTATAAATTCTATAAGCTAATGGCCTAGTTTAGAGTTGTTAGGTGGTCTAAAAGGTCTAGAATGGAAACTTTGCACTAGGGAGGGGAAGAGAAGGGGGTTTACTCAGATTTTTGAGTCCACTAGGAAAAAAGATAGGAAATTTTTGGTTAAACTAGTTTGACCAAAGAGCTAGAATGATACATAAAAGTGATTTATATATGACCTAACCTCTATCATATGGGTCCAATTGGTTCATGATATGTACAAGATGCTAGTCAAAGGGTAAAGGATCATGGGACTGATCATATTATTGACAACTTAGATATATGAGATGTTTCCTATGTACCAAACAACTAGGTTACCCCATGTAGTTGATGGCATGTCACCTTGGATAAAGAGATAAAGAGGACTAGGTAGTGTGGGTTATGCCCCACATGCTAGTATTATAGTCAGTGAGATGTACAAACATCATGTGGTAGCCATACAAGCATATAACAGCTACATGGGTGAGATGAGACATAGTTTTACTAGTGATAATGAGGATAGAGGTTATTGGACACTATATTTGGTGGAGAGAGCCATATCTAGTTGTACAAGTGCTAGGGTAGATGGACCTACCTCATCTAAAAATAATGATACTAATGCCTGAGTAGTGATTTTAGCATGTGGGAGATCCATGAGGGAGGAGAGGACTGGGACCATAGGTAGTGAGGTTGACACTGAGGCCACATCAAGAGTGACCATAGACTAATCAAGCATCATGAAGAACTGAGCATTAGGATAGGGATATAGATGTAAATATACTAGATGTACCACTACTAGCTCCATAGTGAGATGAGTAGTGGCCATTAAGAACATAGTGTCGATGGTGATAAGAGGAGTAGGAGAGAGTGGAGACTATTTTCATCCTAGATGACCCCATAGGTGAGATAGAGGATATGATAGAGAGACCACTCAAATGTAAGCTAAGATTGATGTTAGCCATAATAGTTAGGTTTGAGATGAGGAGGTGATAGGAGGTTTTACATATGGGGGACTATGTTAGGTGGTCATGTAGATGGTGAAACCATAGTAACTAAGGCATATATAGGTAAGAAAATATGGTTAAATTATTACTTCAAGTTTTTATTTAGGAGTAGAGGCTAATAGATATTTTAAAATATGATAGTCATCTAATATCTATCTGGTGTGATTTTATAGATACAAATAAGGATACAGAGGAGAAATGGGGGTACTTGGTGAGGTGGGTAATCTATGACATCTTAGATGAGACTCTATATCCATACAACTTCATGACACTAGAGGATCTAAGGGTACCATCTACCCCGTCTCAAGTGAGCTAGTTCATATTAGCTACAAAATCAATGAGGAATATATAAGCATAGAGAGAGGATCTAACCACCAAAAGTGATGGGTATAGGCAAGATGTGGGCATGGTAGGCTCTAACAGATGAGAGAGACACATACCTAGTCATAGTAGAGTAGATGACAAAGATTCAGACCTAGTTGGTGGAGTCATAGTTGTGGGTAGTGCACCTATAGGAACAATTAGAGGTACTGAGATCCTAGATGACCTCCTTAAAACATACTATTTGGAGGAGTTAGATGAAGGCCTCAATAGGTAACATGTCTAGGCCATAAGATATAGAGGATGGGACCTAGCCATAGAGCTAGAGCAATGTATATGGTTGTATATGTTTTATTAAACTCATGATACACACACACACACACACACATATATATGTATATGTATATATATATATATATATGTATATATATGTGTGTGTATATATTTATATATACATATATATATATATATATATATAGTGTATCATTTTGGCATATTATTTTTTGGATGTGTATGTTGTCATTATTGTTTATTATGGCTGTTCATTATGGTTTTGGTTGTGGATGATTTGCATATATTTATTTCTAGCACATTTATTTAGCTTTGTTGCATATGCTATAGGAAATATATGAGATGTGGTTTCTTTTCTAGCATTATGAAAAACACATTCATGGTTAAAAATAAATATACAAAAGGACTTGGAAAAATATAATCAATCAAGACAATGTACTGCACACTATTTCAAGATGGGAAATGTATAATAACAAGAAATGATTAAGTATAAATAACTAAGAAATGGTAAAACAAGTTGGTAAAAAGGAATTTGTTTTTAAGACCAAAGTGAAATATTTTTGCACCAAATTAAAACAAGTAAAATCATACTAATATTGCATTGGGAAGTATGAAAACAATGTAATAAAATGGAATGTCTATAAATGGACACAAATGGTTATAAAAATAAATTAAATCAAGTCAATCAATCATACTAAATCAAGCTAGGAAATATGAAAAATATTGTAAAATTTTGGTCTTAAATTGGTCATACTAATTCAAGATGGTAAGTATGAAAAAATCAAGAAATGGATGTAATCTTACACAAACTTAGAAAATAAGAAGATAAAGAGGTGAAATAAAAATTAAGTAAGCATAAAACATACTAAATCAAGATGGGAAGCATGTAAAATGACATGTAACTTCATAATCAATCGAATTTTATCTTCAAATTTGACACATGTAATTTGGATGGTGGCTTGGGTATTAGAAAATTTTGTGAGGAGGGATGAGTCCTATCCATGGTCGTACACTACAACTCAATAAATAAAACACCATTGGGGTGGAATAAACATAAATAAGCATGTAATAAATGATGTGGGTAATAGGAAGGAAAAGATGGTAATTTATGAGGATAGATGGATCCTATCCACTGTCTTATAATACAACTCACAAATGAAATCCCAAGGGGAGTGATCAGTAGACAAAATAATACTTCTCAAGAGGAAATATAATGGATATAAGGAGTGAAAAAGTAAGTGTAAAAATTAATACTTAGGCATATTATGAGAAGACCTTATGAGGCAAGAGGCATACTAAGGACATGAGAAGACACTAAGTGACTAGTGGTCATCTATGTACAAAGGAAACCTATTCATTATAGACATAAAGTTTTGTAGGAAAATAAGTGTACTAATAAGATCAACTCATGAAGGTATATTGGTATAATAAAAATTAAAATGGACCTACCTTCCGAAAATGTGTTCCCCATTTTCTAGGACCCTTTATAGAGTCATCAATCTACTATGAATATTGGGTACTTACATGAGAAAGTAGGTAGCACTAAAAGATTTTTTTATTCTCCTCTTCTAATATACTAGCCTACTATACCCCAAAAGAACTCATCTCTACCATGAGGCCAACTATAGATTTTGACGTTAGATAAGAAGGAGATGTGCTTTGAATCACGTCTTTTAGTGTGATTAGACTTATAAGAATATTTTTACCTTTTGATATCATTGCCTTTTATTTAAATGATTTGGATTTTAACTTTATTTTGAAGGATTTTTTAAGATTCCTCCTTCATATGGATTTGTAATGACCAATCATGAGAGAGATAGTGATACGCATGAATGAAGTATAGGCTAAGGCTAAAGGAAGCTAAGTAACCAAAGATAAAGACTGACTAAGACACTTAGGTTTAAAAATGAAGTCACATGTGATGTAAATTCTCAATTGTGTGTACGCTTAGTTTGTGTAAAAAGGAAGAAGGAAAAAATGAGATCCAAAATGGACTAGTGAAAGGAGGTAATAATGAGATAGATTGTTTTTTAACTGATCACATGGTAAAGAGAGATAATAACAAAATGGAATAGGGTTTGTACAACCAAATCATCATGACAAATTATCTATGAAAAATGAAAATAAGAAAGAAAATAAAAAATAAGATACAAGAAAGAGAGTTTTGAGAAAAAATCCAAGGAAAAAGGGAAAGCAATGATAAAATACAACCATATGCAAATATAAATGATAATATTAGTAAGATATAGTACAAGATCATGATATAAGGAAAAATTTGACACAGTGTCAAATGATATAACAAATATAAATAAGATTGGATTACACATCCAATTAAATATAAATGTGAAATCAACATGCATGTAATCATAAATAATGGTAAATGTGTCCACACACATTATCCAATACATAGGATAAGTTTATATGAAGCTGGATACATATTGTTACTAAATTTTCATCAATCTTCAATGAATACTTGGAAAATACTTATTTTTTGACCTCATCAATTGAAAAAGTAGGAATATTCGATGGATTTTCCTGAGGAGGAAAATTAGGCAAAGGATGGTTAGGAGAATGCATAGGAGTAAGATCTACTAGAGATGTTAAATCAACAGTGGAGAAGAATCCATAGGTGAGGGAAGGTCCATAGGTGAAATAATGATAGGTAGAGGAACAAAAGGTGGTGAAGGGACCATAAGAGGGGATAAAACCATTGGAAGTAGAGACATGGGATAATAAGGAGGAGCGTTCTTGTGTGAATAACCTATGGGAGGAGGGTAGAAGGTCTATGAATGGCTATAGGATGCAATAACAATCAGTGTGATGGGTGCCACATAAATGCCATAGACCATATACCTTTCCATTCTTAGGTAGATATTTATGAAGTACCTTTTAAGGAGGTATGGATTTTTTTGATGACAAGGAAGAAGGATATAAAGTATTAATATATTATTGTAACTTATAAAAATGGGTAGAATAATGGTTATCTATCACATGGAATAAATAGATACACTTATGAGTATTTTTAGTAGAATCACTCATAGAAGGAGGTATAATAGGAGTGGAAGGAGTTAAAGATCACTCACTAGCCCATTTGGTGGGTAGAGGATCCAACTTAGGCAAGGGAATAAAACAATCACCATGGGTGGGCAATAATGAGGGAGAAATATAACTAGGCTCAACTGAAGAAGCAATAGCATTAGAAATAGGGGTAGTCCTAACAATAGTAGGAGAAGAAATAGGATCAAATATAATAGGAATGAGAAGAGGCTCAACTATATTAGGCTCTATTTAGGGAGGGACACAATATATAAAATTTATAAGGAGAGTTGCACTAACCTCAAGGGTATACTATTCATGAGGAACAAGGTAGCTAGAAAAATGGTAAGGCCTAGTCATAACATGATCTACGAGCATAGTCCTATGTGGCTCCTTATAAACTAGAGGTTTCAATGAAATCTATGCCCTCTGATAAAGGGGGAAAATTCAAAAATCAAGAACTATAAGTGAATAAAATCTATAAGATTCAATAAAAGTCTAAAGTAAAGAAGAATGATATAGACCAATCTTGACATCATGGGCTTAGACAAGACTGCCTAATAATGGATCATCTAAGGATTATCCATTATCATAATCTAGGGTATGAAGATCAATGAAAAAATTAGGAATAACCTTATCATATGATGAAGCATGGTGAATAGAATGAATAGTATTAGTCAAGACTACGTGAATGTCATCACAAGGAGGTTTGTAAGAATGAGGTTGCAAGGAAGTAGGAAGCAATGAGATGAGATGAAGTGAGAGATCAAAAAAAATTATATTTAAGTTAATCTCATTGGGAGCATCATCATCTAAGTTTAAATTATTGGGAAGAATGTTGTCAATGATCTTGGGATGCCCACTCTAGCCTCAAGTTGAGTTAATAGGAAAGTTTAGATGTTGAGATTCACAAAATAGAATGATTGGCAAAGGCTCAAGGGTAGGAATCTTTAAGAAACCATGATCTTTAAGTTATTTTAAATTTAAAGTGTTTAATACTATAAATGGTTCCATTATGAGGGAATTAAATGCATTGGAAAGTAGAAGTAATAGCTTTCATGTGGTGAGTCCATGGCCTACCAAGAAGGATGTTATAATAAAGGGGGAAATTAAAGATCATCACCTTCACATAAACTATGACAAGTGGAATGGTAGTGGGAAGCCATACACAACCTAGAGGATACATTTGCCTTTTATTGTATCCTTGGAATGTGTTGTATGTAGACTTAATAATATTAAAAATATCCAAAAGTATTAATGAAATGAAGAAAAGTGACAAACATGCAAAAAACCTCATCAATAAATGCACACTTGACTTAAATATCACCTATTTGCATGCTAATGAATAATGGAGGATCATTCACATGAAGAAGAATCTCGTCAAGAATCATAAATGTGATAGGAAATTATAGAGAAAGAGAGTTGTCTATAGCTTAATCAAGTTTCATATACATCTCTTCACGTTGTTGTAAAATACTATCTTTAGAACTAGATAAAGTTTCCTCCCATCCTACTAGGGGAGGATGAGGGGAATTCATCTTAAATAATAACTACATAAGATGATTTTTATGATGTTGGGAAGTCCTCAGAAGCTCAATAAATAGGATTTGGGATGGTAGATTAGTGAGCTTTGCAATGGGATTCCACTCATCATAGCCCATAAGAATGTTATTAGATAAAGGTTCATAATGATTAAGGAGATCCTCGAAAGGAGGATCTGAAGTACATTGAAATTTTTGTTGGTAAGAAGAAGAATGAGGTTTATAACAAGGTTTTAAACCATGTTGAGATGAATAATTAATTGGTTTTAATTAAATTTGAGAATTGGAAGAAAAAGTGTTAGTAAAATCTTAGTTACCATTAATATTGGAAGATGATGGAAGAGTGGTAGAAATAATATGGGATGTGTTATCCAAGGGAGAATCATAAATTGGATCATCAAAATTAATAATTTTATCCTAACCCAACTCATTTAAATGAGTTAAAGAATAATCTTGGATAATATGATATGTCTTAGATGGAGTGTAGATAGGTTGGGAATAAATGAAATCCACGACCCTTAACATATTAGTCATGCCAACCACATTCTCTTTAGAAGTTGGTTCAATAAAAATTTAAATGTTATTGGTGAAAAGGGTGGTCTTATCTAGGTTGTCTTGAATTGGTTGATTATTAGGTAAATGATCTTTGTAGATAGATAAATGTGTTTTTGATTGATTCAAGGCTTGAGTTTTATCATGAGATTTATAGTCCTTGAAATCAATCTCATAGGCTTGTTGACACTTATGGATAATGGAATCGTGATTTAAATTAGGTCCATGAAGAAAATCCATATCTAAATTATGAAGTTGTATAAAAATCTTATGATAATGACCCCAATTAGCGTGAAACTAACAAAACTTTCTAGGATCATACCAGGATTTCATAGGATGAGTAGGGTCAAGCTCTCATGGAAGAGGCCTGGGTAGATGTTTAAGAAAAATAACTAAGGATAGAGGTTTTTTAACCTTTATGTTATTTTCTATAAAAAAATGAGGATTGGTATATGTTTGAGAAGAAGGAGCTAGTTTTGAAAAAGGGTTAGGAATGATAGCTTGAACAATGTGAATGGTGTCATAAGAATTGGCAACACCATCATTAATAATGTTTTAGTTTATATTTTTGAGTAAGAGATGAGGATCCAAAAAGGATAGGGTGGCTCTAATTAATGAATTAGGAAATCTTGATGTTTAGTTTTGTCAATAATCTCCTCTAAGGTATGTGAAGAGAGAGTTTAGACTTGATATTGTAATTTAGGAAAGAGTATATGTAATGAGATGAAAAATATTATCATCCACCATGTTATGTTTACATTTGTTTGACAAAGTCTTCCATCTATTAACAAAGTCTTGGGTAGTTTCATTCTCATGTTTTTTAAAATTAACAAAATAGGCCAAAGTGTTTTCAAGAAGATCATTAGTTTGGAATTCTTGCACTATAGCATTTACTAAGTCCTCCAAACTAGTAATGAAATGATAATTACGTTGATTATACTAATCCAAGGCATCACCCATGAGAGTTTTAGCTAGGATTTTGGTAGTAGAAAAGGTGTTTAATTTGACCCAATCCTTGTAAATATTTCCAAATGTTTTGAGGTGAAGGGTAGGATTGGTTAACCCATTATAAAAAATTATAGGCGTTATGCCTCCTATATCAATGTTGGTAGTTTGAGTAGTAAGATGTTCATTTTTTAGATGCTTGATGATTTTATTGACTAAGGGAGGTTTAGAAATGGGATTGCCTTGAGAATCTCAAAGAGGAGGAGGGATAAAATTCTAGTTATGTGTTCCCCAAGCCATTGGTTTTAGATGAGATTGAAGATTAAGAATGTATTTTTACATTCTCATCATTTGATTTGTGTTATGCGCTTAAAATGTATTCATTTGATTGAGAGTTTGAAATAAAATTTGATGTGTTTGATTAACATTATAATGATTATAATTGGTATTTGTTTTGTTATTAGTGGCTTAGTTACCACTATTAGTGTTGATATGATCTTGCAATAAGTTGTGAGAATGTGTGGCACTAGTGGAAATTTTTTATTTTATAGAAAAAGATGGACTAGTGAATGACTGAGAAGATGAAGCACTGAAAGCACGATTGCCTTAGGTATCAAAAAATGAACTAGTGAAAGGATTAAGTATAATGTATATTATGAGAGGCCCACTAGATGTAGAACCTACCATGTTAGTTGAAATACTAGGAATGAAGGTAAAAGGGGTTAGAGAAGAAGATGTCATGAAATAAGGAGAAAAATTGAAGGAAAAGGCTAAAAATTAAAGAAAGTGGCACCCCCAAATCCAATATTGAATGTAGGAGTAGGAGAATGAGGCTCTTAGGTTTGACCACTAATCATGAGGGTATAAATGGTAGAAGGATCTTTTCCTTGATGTTGAAGAAATTTATAAATAAATAAAAGCATTTTGGGAGTATAATATAACTCATGTTGGACTTCTAATGAGAAAAGAGGATTATGTTGTGAGGAGGTATTATGAGGGGTCCCATAATTCATTGTGTGAGTGGAAATATGAACTTTACTAGCATCCAAAAGAGGATCCCTACTCTCTCTATGGGAGACCCTATTATTATTGGTAAAGTTCATCATGTCTGTTGACTGTAACTCAATGTCATTACCCAAAAAAAATTCCATGATGAAGGGAAAAGAAGAGAGATGAGAAATCAAAGAACAAAGATGTGACTAAAATAGTACAAGGTGAATTAGTTTATCCTAACACAAAAATAAGGATTGTAAAACTATATGGGGTTGAATGGGTTAATCTAGTACAATATATAAAACGTAGAAAAGCAATTTGGTTAATTGAGTCGATCTAGTAAAATATACAAGGAATTTAAGAAGCCTAAAAAAATTGTGAAAATGAAGCAAGATAATTTTTTAAGTAATGAAAAGCAATAAATACTAAAAGGAAATAGATAGATAATTAGAATAATACTATCCAATCGAATTGAAAGACACAAAATAAAATATTTCACTAACACTAGCTAATGCAATCTTTTACACACACAATTGATCAAAGAGCAAGCAATCAACTTGAAAAGTAAATAACTAATTGGTCCAAATGAATATTTATCAGACTATTAAGATATGATTTTTAATGTGATTAGAATTTGGCTAGAAGTAAGGTACTATATAGTAATCTAAGGATGGTTTTAGGTAGTTCAGGTTGAAAGGGACTATAGTGGTAATGATACAGGCTTGGTATTAGGGCCTAACCCTCAATTCGCACACCATAAAAATAAGGGCACTGGGTTATTATCTATAATATACCATTAACCATGCTTTATACTTGACCAGAGCATTAAATTGGCTTCCCCCTTGCTGAGGAAATCCAAGTAGGTTGCCTAGGGTAGACAAAATGTTAAAGTACTTATTATTTTTTGTGATTTGGTCATGTGTGAATAAAATATAAATATTTAAACTAAGATATTAATTAGAAGTATCCTAATTAAACTATGTGAGCTTTTCAAAGCATGCAAGCAACAACAAAAGAAAGTGTGAACTAATTACTAACATATAGAGATTAATTCAAACTTAAAACAAGGTATATTATTGACACTATATGAAAAAATACATAATAGGGTCAATAGGCTCAAACCTATACTATGGAATTAAGGTCTAAAAATGTATAGGGCCATTTAGGATTGACCTAGTTATTTTAGATATCACATAGAACACATAATTGGGTTAGTAGTGTTGATCTAGTTGACTATACAAGTTTAATTTTAAATACTAAAAACTATGAAATGAAAGATAAAAAATAAAGAAATAGATAGATAAAAATGAAGCTTGGTGGATCAGAGATGAAATTAAGGAAGATTATTGATGAAGAACCTTATAGTATGCTTGAAAACCCATAAACTAGGTTGATAGTATCGATCAAGCTATGCAGGAACCTACTAAAAAATGATAAAAATGTATAGGGTTGATTAGGTTGACCTAGTAGGCTGAACTAGATGTTTGAAAGGTTGTAAACCTATACTTAGTCAACTAGGTCAATCTAGTTCCCTGTTCTTAGAAACTTGCACATAGAAGTCAGAAAACTGGGTCGATAGAGTCGATCTAGTATGATAAAAATAATGATTAAAAGAATGAAAATAAGTGAAATAAATATTGGAAGGGTGAGTTTCATGTTAGGTTGACTAAAATGTATCAAATTATAAATGCATCATGTTTATAAATTAATCCTATCTTAGAAAATATAGATTATACCTAAACTTTCAATTGGGGATACACTTGTTAAGCGAGAGCATGACCAATATGGAGATCTACTAGCCTGATTAGTGGATCACTTGTCAAAACATATCAGCTATGAAGGATTCCAAATCCTATAGTATAACATAATCACACAAAAACCCTAATGGATTCCTAAGGTTTAAATTATTCACTTATTCCAATAACAAGATAATAAATCTAAACTAGTGCACACCAAATCTTGTGGCACAAAGTGGGGGTTAGAAGTAATAAAACAACTAAACTAAACATGTATTATATCACATATATTCACTTTAATGTATATCGAATCCTAATATATGGTAGAATAATAAAAATGCATTATCTATTTACTCTTACAAAAGAGAAATAAAGCTAGGAATACTTACCTTTAAAGATGAACCCACTGAGCCTCAATATCTCCCTTGGCCAAGGTTATTCATGAGATATTATAGTGGTATGTAAGGATAATGAAGATAAATCAGCTCTAGGCTATACAACCTATCTATGCATCCAAAACATTTCTCCACAAGATAAGATCCATATCTCCAAAGAAAATATGAAACACTAAGCTTTATTCTTCAAGTAGAATGATCAATAAGTAGATGTTTATTTTCACTTATTTTCTATTAATTCTTCCCTTATAAAATGGTGGGAAATGAAATTGTATATATAGGTAGATCTTGCCTTAAATCTTCCTAGAAATGTCAGATGTATAGGGTCAACCTAGTCCACCCAGTGTGTTTTTAGGAATAATTCATTAGATCTGATCTAGGTCAGCTGAAAGGATAACAAGCTAAGAAAGTGAAAAATACCCCTAAATTGTACTGGGTTGACCTAGTATAGTTGACTATCCAAAAGGGTGTTAAGGAAGAAAAAAGTGATAACAAGAGGAAAATATAGGAATAGGTAAGACTGAGAAGAATAAGTTTTGGGTTAATGGTTTTAGGATACAAGTGTGTATATGATAAGTGTAAAAAGTGAAAACAATATTACAAATCACTAATGGTCTACCCACCCCTTTCCTAGTGTACCCCTTAAGGCATGCACTTAGAGAGATTGAGACTTGACAAGTTTCTAAAAGATACAAAGTGTTAGTAATCAATAAATGTTTTAAAATATTATGTGTATAAACAAAGTTTGTTAACATCCATGTGCATGATGAACTCAAAACTTGGATTGTGACATTGAAATAATAAGAAAAGGAAAGATACATGGCTACCCTTAGAGGGTCAAGTGGGACATAGATGGATGCTCCTAAAACTTCAAGTGGAGCACAAGTTGAGATCCCTACTCCTCAAGTGATAGAAACATTTGTAGGAGTTTGGTTCAACCTAGAGATGGCCAGCATAGTGAGATTAATTAAAGAATAAATCCATGGTTGAAGATGAATAGTTCACCTTTCAGAAGATAGAGCCTTTTATTGGTCTAACTCTAATGGTAGGGTAGAATCTCAATCAAGACAAGATATTTGATAAGAATATCTTGGAAGTGGACTAGGGTCAAAGTGATTAGTTGCAAATAATGATAAACGGCATATTTTAGGAAAACAAAAATTTGAAAGATTCTAATGTCTTATCAGTTCATGAAGACATATTCAAGAAGTTAAAGGATACTATGGCTGACCTATTCAACTCTTTAAAAATAACCAAGACCAAACATAGATAAATAGAGAAGCAAATCTCTAAATAATAGGCCAATTTGACCAATGACAAGTTGTAAGTCTTCAAGTGAAAGACTTGATTAAGGTCTTGTCTAATAATCTAGTCCCAAATATTATAACTATCAACAAGGAACATTTGAATATGGCCATGTCCATATTGGTTGATAAGATTGAGGCCCTGGGTAGCTAGTCTAACAGAATGAATGAGCTTTCCAAACACTTCAAATAACTAAAAGATGGAGCATCTCATATCTTAGACATATTTAAAAATGAGACCACAACCCTCATTTCAATGGGTCTTATAATTGATGAAGATTTCAAACATTAGACCTTTCATTTCATGTAAGAAGTAAGGAACCATGGGCAAAACTAGCTAGTAGATGGCAATAATAAATTAATGAACTTAATCCTATCATCCAAGGAGAAAATAAGAGATGACATGGGCATTAAACAAGATATGTAGAGTATTGGAAAAAATATCAAGGACTTGGTTGATTAGGAAGATGAGCTCTTCCTAGAACGTATGGTTAATTTGAAGCTTATTGGTGAACATCATAAGGTAACAGGACATCTTTAGAAGATGAACAGGACTTCATCAACATAGGGCCCACAAAGTAGTTAGGAATATTACTTTTTTAGAGATTTGTAAAATTGTTAAGGTAAAATATTATTTTATAAAGGCATGTGGAACTTGTGAGAATATGGCCTATAGGTAAGTCCATTTTGGAAAGTCTAGTGTATTCTAAAACTTTGGTAGAAAAGGACAACTATCCTTTACACTTGTAATTTTATATGACTGATTGACATACTTCTTTGTATTATATAAAATTAGTATTTTTTATAGTAAATAGGAGGGAGTTTTTGAGCTAAAAACTAGTGTAAAATTTGAGAAACTAATGCAAGCAGGAAATTTTGAAAAGATTGTCTCATCTTGTTTGTGTAAATTATTATATGACTTCTCTCTCGATTATCTGTTCTAAATTTTAGATTTTAATTATTCTTGTGAATTCTTGGTGTGTACCTTTGAATAATTTTTTTTTAACTTGTGCTAATGTTAGGTTAATTCAAGGTTCCTTAGATTGATTCATTTTATTTTATCTATATTTGTAGATGTGCATTAGATATCTACTTAAAAGAGTAAATCATTAAATTGTTCTTAGTTCTTATTTGCATTGTTTATTATCTTCATTAGAATTTTTCTTGATATATGTTGTGATTTGATCTTAATTTATTTTACTTCACATATTGGTTTTAAGTGCATACCTGGGAAACATTTGAACTTTGTCATGATTGTCTAAGATAAAGATCAGTCATATATTTTCTCTATGCCCTACCCTTCTTTTTGCTTATTTTTTAACCAATTCACTTTAAATTAAAAATTAATTGTATATGTCCATCTTATCTTATATTTATACCTAGAATTGAATATAGTTCATTCTAATTAGCATAAATATTCTTCTTATTTACAAATATTTGTAGGCCACAGTGGCTTCCAACCACAAACTAATATAAACATTATGAAACAATCATTTGTTCTACCTTTATTCCACTATAGATGACAATATTATCACAAAGAGAAACTCATGCTCTAAATTCTTTGAATTATAAAATGAGAAGTGTTTATTAAACACTCTGAGCACCTTTTGGTACATATTTTTGCATCAACACTTACCTTAAAAACATTAAGATCAACTTCCCCTGACTCACCTAAGCTTAGGAACCCTTTTGAGCATCTTCATATCATTTCCAAAAATTATGAATAAACATAATTTCCTTCATACCTTTTTTTTCAAATACTACTACATAGTCCTCTAAACCTATAACCTAAAAAATCTCTCAAAGAGCTTAGAAAGTTCCTCCTAACATCATGCTCCATATTATGCCATACATACACCAATCTAAACTTGGGTTTTTCTGATCCTTAGACCTATCTACCTACATAACTCAAAATCTCTCTTTTCTCATGCATGAAGATTCAATATCTTGTCAAAATACATCAATTGGTTTGATCAAGTCATCATGTCAACCTTCCTAAATTCTTAACTATAGCAGAAATCTTCACACTTTTATTATGATTGAAGAATCTTCATATTTGCTCCCCCTTACATCATGCATATCTTATTCAAGACACTCAAGCTAACTGAGTTAGCTTCCACTTATCTAAACACATCTTGCATATTATCAAATTAAAATAACATACCTTTCTATATAATAGAAAATATAAATAACTCACCATCATTGATTAGACACTCAGAAACTTCCATTCTCTATTTGTAGTCCTTTAAAAATAACATGTTCATTTTAATGACCTTTCTTGTCCTCCTATAGTGATAGAAAATGTCCAAATTAGTAGTTTGAGTGTGGCTTGTGATACCTCATCCATATGTCCTTTTTCCATGATCTTGTGACCCTTATAGATAATTTTTTTCCTAATTACTAGTCATCTATAATCTTATAAACATTCATTCCACCTTAACTAGATAGTATTCCCCATGTCAATCTTATTCCCCCAAGTCCTAAAATCATAGGATATGAGCACCTCATTTGGAATATACCACCCCATAAATAAGTGTCCCATTTTCAATGGTCCTATCTATTTGTAATTTGAGCCCCAATGATAATTTTTATCTGGTCCTTATCCTTAATTAGGTTAGCCTAATGTGAATACATCTGACCCATGAACAATTGCTTCTTATAAAATCCCACTCAAATCTCAATTACAAAAGAGGTGACCAAACTTACAAAGCAAGAAATAATACAAACAAATCACTAGGTAAAACCTACCTATTCTTTGCACATAGTCAACCAACACAATTACAAACCTACTCAAATCCTCATACTAGTCCCTAGCCACATCAAACACTCAATTTGGAATTTACATCCACATCACACTATTTCACAAAGAAAACTAGGTTGGATAACTACATATGAATTGATTCATCTTCAAAGCATTGGTATGTAGGTAGCATGCCCACATAAGAGGTGTAGATTTCATGTTTAGTGCATCTTTTAAACTAACCCCCCTCTTTCTCAAGTGACTCAAATGTTGTTTTATCAATCATGATGGAGGGTTAGGATTTGAAGATAAAATCATATCCACATAAATTTCCATAAATAACCATCACTTTATTTTTCATAAGCACACTCACACAAGCACAATGCAACTACCTAGAAACTTTCAGGTCTCTTTGATCAAATTGGACAATATTGGTAGGAATGAATAACAATGTTAGAACTAAAGCATCCACTTTTGGGTGCTCCTATCCTTTCACCAAAAAAAATATATATTCAAGTTTATGACACCTTTCTAGTCATGCATAGCCATTTTTAACCTCTATATCAGTCATCTTATTCTATTTTCTATCTAAGTTATATTTTTTCTTATTTATTGCTATTTTTAGAAAGCTAAAAAAGACAAATAGTTACACAAATCAAGACTGTATTTATTGTTATATTTTGTATTGATTTATTGATATGGACCCTTAAATTAAAAAATAATAAACCTCCATTATTTGAAAATAAGTTAAATCATTTGCTGAAGCTGACTTACTTTGTTTGCACATAAAAATCCTAGAAATCTTAGGGAAAATTCCTTATTAATTTTAGAAATATTCTTCTAAATTTTCCTACATAAATAAATTAGAATTTCATAATAAATTTTTAAAATTTACCATAGTAATTTTAAAAATCATTTATTTCAAACCCTAGTTGAATAAATAAGGTCCCTATGATTTTGAGGTATCACCTTACATGTTAGTGATCATCGTATCCTTTTTATGTATATTCTAGTTTTCTATTTTTAGGACTTTGCATTTCCATACTTTCCTTCCATTATATTTTTCTTATTACAACTTATTTAAAAAAAAATCAATCCACTTTTTATTTATTTTCCTACTTTAATAATGGCCTAATATACTAACTTTGATGAAACTGATAAGAGGTAACTTCAATACCTTTTAAATAAAAATCTTGATATGCCACATGAATAGATTAAAATACTACAAGAAGAACAACAAAAATAAAAAAATGGCCAATCCTCTCAAACCATAGAATAACCAATTGTAAATGACATTGTGGGGGCAACTATGTCTCAACAACCCCCTATAATAGCCCAACCTTCATATGTGGTACCACCAATTATGGTAGTACATCTTCACCTCATGATGTGGTTTCCCTTATGAAAGAGATCAAATATCTTCAATTTATGGTGCTACATCTTGAAAAAGCTTCCTCTAGACCAACATAGGCTTTGGACTCTTTTTCTCTACTTCATACACCATTGGCATGCCATATTACTTCTACACCCTTGCCACCAAGTTTTTTTCAATCCAATCTCACTCTATATGATTGTAAGGGTGATCCAGAGACACACTTGAGAGATTTTCATGTAGCATGCTTGGACTATGTGCAAAATGATTGGTTACTAACCAAGCTATTTCCATGGAGTTTAAAGGATTATGCTCTACAATGGTTATATAGTCTACCACATCAATTGGTCAAAGTATTTAATCCTTTATCTGACATGTTCCTAGCTCATTTTAGCATTAACATATGTGACAAGTTTTATTATGCCCAAGTTTCACAATAGAAACAAAGGTCAACTGAACATCTCATAGATTATGTTCTTAGATATATGACTATCTTGGCTAAAATGACTAGGCCTATGGCTGATCAAGAATTACAAGATCTCTTCAAATAGAGTCTTCTACCAGCTTTTCATGAGTCAATAATGTTAAGAAAGTTTTCTTCCTTCACTGAGTTATGTCATACACTAAAGGAAATGGAAACCAAATTAATTTCAATGGGCAAACTCAAGTACACAAGAATATCAAAAACAATAAACAAGAGTAACAACAAAGTCCCATACAAAGTAAAGGTTAAAGATACCAAAAATCAAAATCAACTTATAATTAATGCAACTTTAGATCCCCCTTTGTGAGTGGTTTTATCAGTTCCTCCTTAGTGAGCCTTTACCAATCTACCAGTATCTCCAGCTAGAGTCTTACAATAGCTATCAGAATGTAATGTCTTATCTCTCCCTCATATTTGGGAAGTTGATATAATAAATCCTCTTCCACATGGACATGATCATAATGAATTATATTATTTTCAAAAGGCACTAGGACACATAATGAATATTTGAATTAGCTTGTGACACAAGATATAGGACTTGATAGATGAAAACCTTATTGATCTTGGCACTCTATTTGAGCCTCCTTATGCAAAAAAAAAAACATAGGAAAAGGCTCTAAATTTTTTATTATATCCTTTTCCACAACATTCTAAACCAAAGTTAGGGGGAACATCAAGTGTTCACCATGCATATCATACATACCCTCCACCAACTACATACCAATCAATTTAAGCTGAGTCACATCCTTTGAGCAACATCATTGGTGTGTATAATTCTAGAGTTCTAGCTAGACCTTCATTCTCCTTCTCAAAGTAGGAGATAGTTGAGGATGATTTAGATTACTATGCACTCTTTATCAGAGCTTACATTGATCACCATCCCATTCATAGTGTTATTGTAGATAATGGATCCAGTGTGAACATGTGCACTATAACATTACTTTAGCATATAGGATATTCAAAGTAGGATATCACCCTAATGGGCATGGTTATCATTAGATTCAATAAAAACATATATAGTTCATTAGCTGATATTGTGCTTCCTCTATAGGTTGGTCCAATACATGTGGCTAGACCATTTACTATTATTTCTAGTGCATGAGTCTTTAACATGTTTCTTGGTTGACCATGGATCTACAAACTTCATGTATTACCTTATAAAATTCATATATGCATGAAATAAATTCTTGATAATTAGGTTTTTATAGTTGGTTTAGTTACATATGAGTTACCACTATCCACTTTAGATCTATCTCCTACTCTCTAGTCACTAATTTTAGCTCCTCCACCAGTTATAGTTCTTCCTCTAGTTGAGATTTAGACACAGTCGAGGCCTACCTCACCAACATAGAGAGTTCATACACTTCCATAAAGGCCTCTCTTATAACAACCACTACATCATTGATAGTTTTAGGACTCTATACATTTTCCAGCTATAGTATTCACACCTAGGGCAGTATCATTTAGGTCTCATGCATCTACACATAGAACACATTTTTAGAGAGTTTCTTCTACTAACAGATGGGTCCCTAAGAGCACCAAAGTTGCATCCACTTTTCAAAGTTATAAGGAGACCCCATAGTTAATTTACATTATATATATTATAGATAAATTACATCACATAGAACTTTTAGAGTCACAATCTTAGCCCTTCCATTATGTTTCACAATCATGCATGATCCCTCTCCTTGATAAAGGACACCATGATAGGGAGTTTGTTATGAGACTCATTGGTTAGTATCATTTTTCTCAGTCTTTCTTATACATAATTTCTCAGCTTACTTATACATAGTGTCTTCTTGCTTACTTATACATAGCATATTTTAAAATACCAAAAGTAATATAATATTTCAAAATACTAAAAACAATATAACATGTCAAAATATAAAAACATTCAAATAACTCAAAACACCAAAAAAAAATAATTGTACACATTATCCATGTTTTACATTTCTAATACCATGATAAACTTAAATTTTATAGTTCTGTGCTATTTTTTGTCAATTTATCTACTTTACCATGCTTCACTTGATCTTATTTAGGTGTGTTCAATGACACCTAGATCATTGATTGCTTCACTCTGCCCATTGAGGGAGCATCCTACTTTTACATTCGAGACATAGATTGACATATATATCTACCACGGGCATATTATACATGAATACACCATCTAGTTTATGTCATTCTTACACCACACACTCTATTTATCATGTTGATGTTCATTACTTACTAGCTTACATAGATTATTCTATCGACACTCACTAGTATATTGCACTTGTGTATTTATTAACATCTACCTAGTCTTGTACTACATGTTTTTTATAAATTAACTTCTTTCTTTTATTAGTTAAATGTGATAGTATTTATAGAATTTACATGACTTCCTTTCTTTCTTTGAGTATCTATATGTAATTTCATTTTTTATTTCCTATTTTTTTACTTGTGTGTTCCTTAAGACATTTACCAATATCCTTTACTTGTACTCTTGTATATGCTTATGGCCCTCATGCCAATATTGACTATTTATAATTATATGTGTATGTGGGAATCTAAATATGCATTATATGCTTTATTTTCATAGTTTGAGTGACATGTGCCCATGTTCCTTTTTTGTTGGCCCCTTAGCCTCTTTTATATGCTTATTGCTTCTTGCCTTATGTGCTAGTTTGCTTGTTTACTTCTCAGTTATTTACAATGCCATGATCCACACCAAGCATTATTTTACCTTCTTGGATGCCATTATAGTAATCATGCTCCATTCCTCCTTGAAAAATAACCATATTTCTAGTTTTATTTTAGTATACTACACATACTATTACATTATTACATCTATCTAGGCATACCCTTGTTTATCTAACAATCTCCAACACAAACTATGTTATATCTTGAGACATATTTTTTATCATCATTGCTATATCATGTATTTCATAGTGTAACACAATTTTATGTCTCTTTATTTTGAGGTTATTCATTACAAGTTCTTCATTCCTACCCTCAGAAGAGGGAAAAATAAACGGGGGTTTTGCCACAGAGATTAGAGCCCTCTATTGGTAAAAATTATTTTTCAAAACACTAAAAACAACAATTAGAATTCAAAACATGTAGAATAGACCAAAAAAATAGGGACAAACATATAATATCCATCAAAAATAATAAAGGAAAATATCACCCAATTTAAACTACAGTGCCCTACAACAAAGTGTCCACTTTTTGGCACTCATATCCAAATACTTGAAAACATGAAATTTTATGAAATAGATAGAAATTTAAGGTCAATTAAAATTTTTTTTTATCTATAATCTAGTTTAGATTGGGTAGTTTTTGTATATATTTAATTATATTATATAGATATAGGGGGCATCATGCATGGCATGATGGCTCTCACTTCTGGTTGTAGATTGGGTAGTTGGAATAACTTCCAAATCAAAATCCATGTTACAAACACTAGTGATTGGGGGTAATGTGCACAACACATTTTCCTTCTTTTATTTATATTTCATTATATAACCTAGGTATTCTTAGAATTTTCATTCCTTATTCCACTTATAGGTGGTTGTCATAATTTTAGATTGGCTTTTGTATAAGACTAGTTCTTAGTTTTAGAGTAGATTTTATACAATCCTAATCTCCACCTTTTGAAGTGTCTAAGATTGTCCTAGGTCTTAGTACACATTTATCTATCCATTCTACATTTTTATATTATAAATAATTAAAGGTATTCATGAGCTATCTCATACAACACATTCATATCAGTATCAATTCCTAGTTCACACTTAGTCAAAAATGATGGAGCCAAAAGACTAGCCAGCCTTTGTATTCTTGAGCCAACTACTCAGATGGATTAAACAAATATTAGAAACATCAATTAACACATGTATGATCCTATAGCTTCACTACATAATGGGTGACACATACCTATCATCACTCAACATCACAACAAGTTTTATATTGGTTCACCTGCTCGATGAGGTTTATTCGATCCTTTCTATTCCTCTATCTTTTACCAAGCCTTTGTATGTTCTTATTTTAAACATAGAATGTCTAGTAAGAAATGATCTACTAATTGTTTTCTCTTGAATATTTACACTTCATGTTGTGTTCTCTCTATGCACACTCAACATCATATATTTTCATGGGCTTCAACCTTACAGGTAAGTTTAAGTAGGTTTCTACTTTTCATTTATCCTAGTATTTCCCTTTATTTCATCAATAAAATAAAGGGGGGGGGAATATAGTCATATAAAATGTCCAAATTGGTAGTTTGAGTGTGTCTTGTGAAACCCCATCCATAAGTCCTTTTTTTATGCTCTTGAAACCCTTATAGACACCTTTTTTATCATTGCCAGTCATTGAGAACCTTATGAATAGTCATTCCACCTTAGCCAGATAGTATTCTCCATGCCAATCTTATTCCCCCAAGTCCTAAGCCTATAGGATAGGATCACCCCATTTAGACTATAACAACCCATATATAAGTGTCCCATTTTGACGGTCCTATTTATTTGCACTTTGAGCCCCAATGATCATTTTCATTTGGTCCTTATTCTTAATTAGGTCATATTAGCATGAATATAACTGACCCATGACTAATTATTCCCTATAAAATCCCACTCAAATATAAATTACAAATGGGATGACCAAACTTACAAAGAAATCAATAATATAAACAAATCACTAGGGAAATCTTACCTATTCTTTACACATAGTCACCCAACATAGCTACAAACCTACTCAAATACTGATACCAGTCTCTAACCACCTCAAACACTATCAATTTTTCATTTGCATCCACATCACACTATTTCATAAATCACACTAAGTTGGATAACTACATATGAATTGATCCCTCTTCATAGTATTGGTATGTAGGTAGCATGCCCACACAAGGGGTGTAGATTTCATGTTTAGTACATATTTCACACTAACCCCCCTCTTTCTCAAGTGACTCAAATTTTGTTATATCAAGCATGATGAAGGGTTAGGATTTTCAAACAAAATCATATCCATAATGAGTTCTATCAACAACCAACACTCTATTTTTCACAAGCATGCTCACATAGGCATAACACAACTACCTAGAATGTTTCAAGTCTATGTGATGAATTTGGAAAATAATGATAGGAACAAACAACACTAGAAACCAAGGCATCCACTTTTTTCCAATCTTATCCTTTCATCCAATAAAATCCATATTTAGGTTTATGACACCTTCCCAGTCCGGCACAACTATTTTCAACCTCTATACTAGCCATATCAATTTGTTTTCGATCTAAGTTACATTTCTTCTTATTTATTTATATTTTTATAAAGGTGAAAAAGATAAATATTTGTATAAATCAGGATTGTATTTATTACTATATTCTTTACTTTTTTATTAATCTAGACCCTTAACTAAAGTAATAATAAAACTCCATTATTCCCAAATAAGTTAAATCAACTACAACATTAATAAAATCTCAACAAACATCCACCATGCTTCCTCTTGCTATCAACTGTCTCTTTGAAGCTTAGAGAGAGACACCCCTTTGATATAATGAGACTAAAAGTCCTAAAACTCAATATACTACCATATATCCTTACTCTCATTTTAATTGTAGTCCTACCTCATCACCAGATAGATTCTGAATTGATCCTTGACTTTATTCTTTGATTTAGACTTGTGAACAAGTGTAGATAATAGAAACTCTTGACTTTCCTTCATGTCTATCATGGAAAACAAACCATATTTGGTCTTAGTTTAATCTTTCCTAATAATATTAGGTTTATAAAACCATTTGTAACCTCTTCCTTTCACACTAAGATCTCTATATACCTTATTTTTCTTTGATAACTCATTAAACTTGTTCTTGCAATACCTAGTAATGTGACCAAACTTTTTAAAAATGTAGAAAGTAATGTATTCCATACCTTTTATTTGAATATGGAAGTGATCTGCCTCTCACTAATTACTTATTCTTATAGAGTTTTTTGCCATATGAACAACAAGATGACAAATAAAATAATGGCCCATAAAATATTTGGCATACCTTGAAGAATTTGGTTGTTTGATTAGCTTCTTCATTTTGTTTTTTACCTATTTTGACTTATTGTCTTTTATTCTACCATATTCTTTTCCTTGTTCTGATCTCTTTTGTTCTTATTCAATCTTGCCTATTTTGATTATGTCATTTCCATGCTCATCCTTCAAGGAAACAAGATTAGCCTTTAATTGAACACATTTAACTTATTTATTCCTCATGCTTGAACTTGTAGCCTCTAATTGAATTTTGGGATATTTGATGGTCACCTTATCCACCTTGTCCCTTTTTTCCATGTCATCTTTCATTCTACATGCTTGCTTTTATATATTCTATATAGAATCAAGATTGGACTTCAACTCATCATGATCACCTTGATTTTAACTCAACTTGGCATTTGTCTCTTCTAACTGAGCCTTGAGGTGTCTACATTCTTCCTATTTTAAACTTGCATTTGTATTTGTAACCCTTAATTTATCCTCAAGAATGTTGATCTTCTTTTTATCATCTTTTGATCTTGATCTTGATTTCAATGATTTTAGCTCCTTATTGAGGTTTATTTGTTCATGATTCTTCTTTTCCTCTATATCAAAATTTCTTAAAAAACTTCCCTTAAAATAAATGAATTTTGATGCAAGACCTTTTATCATATTCCACATTTTATAATTCCTCTTCTTTTTCTCCTTCAGTTCACCAAGTACACCCATGAGCTCAGATTATAGATCAACTTCTTCTTCTTCACTATCATGGAAAACTAATTTATCAAACATGATGATATTTTCACCCATATTGTACCTTATATCACCTTAAAGTGGTTAAACTTGCACAAAAGTTTTGATTTTGATACTAATTATTAGAGGTACAATCACTAAGAGGAGGGGGTGAATTAGTGATGTAAGTTTTATCACAAAATATTACACCCTAGAAGAGGGTGTTCAAGCCTATTCTATAGTTGGGAAACATGGAAACCTTTATATGTATTTGGGTGTACTTATATTGGAAATGAGCTTCTAGATTTAAGGGCTAGCTCCCTGAATGTATCTTGAAATGCTCACACCTACTTAACTAGTTGATTTATGGGGAAAGAGTTAGAAGCTGATTGAAATGAACCTGATCTAAATGGGTGATACACCAAGATGTCTTCCATATGACTATCATACTTTCCTAAACTAATAAACAAGGCACAAAAACTAACTTCCAAGTCTTATGGATTCTAATATGAGTATTTTAATATGGAGGTTAAATGCATGAGAGATATCCAAGATAAGTGAACCATATGCTAGTTGAAGACACTAAGGCTCATTTCGTACTTAAAATATATGCTCATACACTTGAAAACACTTCATATGACCTATTATAATAGGAACTCTTACAAAAACATGAAAGGATAAGAGAAGAAAGGATAGAGAATTATCACTTTTCATAACCATACATCACTTGCACACTTAGACAATTGTTCAATAACTCATAATTAGATTTGAATTAATGTTCAAAGGAAAAATATGACATCATTCCAAGAGGGATATGTCCTACATGGAGTGGAACTATTTACAAAGGTCAAAATGGTATATACTTATAGAATTTGAGAGAGAAGGAGAAAAAGAGAAGTCCAAAGGGGAATAAAATGAGTTCAACTCCATTTGAACTATAGTTAAAATTGCTTCTTATATTATGCTTCTTTGTAACTTCTTGGTTGATATGGGTCATCTCAAGTAGTTGTAACAGTTCATTATTCCTTCATTGATGCTTCATACACTTACAATGATGTGATCAAGTGGTTTTAAGATAAGTTATAACATTAATGTAGTTACAATAATAGGATTCATCTATTATAATTCTATCTTGTTGATAAATTGCTCTTGATTAGTTTGTTGTGGTGTGTAACATTGGAAAGAATGGGTCCTTTTCATGTAGTTAGTCTTGGAGATGAAACTGTTGGGATCTACATGTATGCCTTCATGGCATCCTTTGAAATGCTAGATCTTGTTCAAATTAGATCATTCTTGAACTTGTCCCTATGCTCATATGACCATTATAGATAGAAAACCAATCTCAAACTATTGTTTTTCCTATAGTCATTATCTTATGATACTCTGCTCAATCCCTATATCATATTAGGTCCCCATAGATCCATTATGTCATTGCCAAAATGGAGAATTTATAGATGCATGAACCCTTATTTTAAGAATGGCAAACACAATCATAAGACAATGCCACAACCTTTACAAAATGGACCCTATATGTTATAAATCTATGAAATAAAGGTATATAATGATATTTAATTGAGTCCCTATACATTCTTGATCACCTGAACTCATCATTATGTTATTTTCATTTCATTGGATCAAGATCTAATGGTGGCATGTGACCTTTTAAAATCTTTCCCTAGTTTAACCTTGGTCATGTGTTTGATCTTCAATAAGTCCCTTAACATCTCATTAATATCATTGGTCATTGATATTTGACCTAAATCATTAACTCATCTACCCATCTTGCATCATTGATCTTGCTTGGTAGAAAGATCATGAGTCATTGATCTACCTTTGATTTGTCAATCTCTCTTTCTGAGTTAGTGCCACTTGGTAGCCCCATGTTTACACTCAATATTTACTATCAGTCTATTAGCTTCTATGCTTGTGCCATGTGCTAATTATGCATTGATTTTAGGATCTTGTTATTACTCTATCAACTTTTGCACTTGTGGCACATGTCAATCATGCATTTATTTTAGGATCCTATTCTCATTATATCAATTTTTTCACTTGTTCCACATAGAATCCTCTTGATATCCTTAACCTTTTGACTCATCTCACACCATTGGATCAAGATGTATGATGTAACATGAATTATTTGATCTACTGGGACCCACTATTTAAAATCCAATGATAATTCACAAGATCAAATTTGAAATTCATTCTCCCATAATTTTATGTTTGTGTGACCATCACTTATGTTTTCAAAATCATCAAATTTAAGCTCAAAAGGGTTTATTTTGCTTGAGCTTTATTTTGACATTTGTGCAGACATCTTACTTTGCTAGTTCAACTTTAAAGCTTCATAACTTGAGCCAAAAAGCTTGTGCAGACTTGAAAATTTTAGAGGATGATATTGGCATGAAAAAATCTATGTAATTATCTCATTAGGATTTACAAGGTTCATTTATTAAATGCACAAGTGAGCTGGTTTATTTACTTATGGATGACATCTTGGACATCCTAGCTCCTTAGACTCAACAAGGTAAACTTTGAAGGCTTATATCTTGAGATAAAAGACTCATCAAGATATGAAACTTGAAGAGCATGCTATTGGCACTAAGGATATTTTAATGGTAATGCTAGTCTTTTTTAGAATATTTATAAATTACATAAGCAAACTATTCTATTATAGTTTTAGTGTGACATCCTGATGATGGTCTAGCTTCACAAAGCTTTTTATTAAACTTTTGTATCTTTAAATGAACTCCTTGAGGCCTATGTATACCCTTTCCATGATCCTAGATTACATTGATCACCATGAAGACCTAACACTTGCATATATAACCCTAAAATGACCCTTAAGATATCAAATCACACAAGGATTAAAGCAAACCATGACTATGACTAGAATGGCATATGAAATGACATAAAATGAGTTAAAAAATACCCTATGGTGTTATAAAAATCCCATATAAAATATTTTGGCTATAGGGGGTTGACCCATTTTGGCCTAAGATAAAAATATTCAACATTTTTAGCAATTTCCCAAGGGTGGCATGCTTATTATGCCATGACAGGTTTCCTAATCTTATCCATTGGGTTATGGAGTCACATGTATAGTAGGTTTGACATAGAAATTACCTTTAATAACAAACAAAACACAAATAAAGACAAATAATCAGAAACAAAAAATACAAGAAACTATGCAAATACACACTTGTTTTTAATGATCAATTACTAAAATACAACACAACAAGAAAGGAAACACACACCTAAACAAACTAACTCAAACACTAATTAACCTGAGATGAAAAATTACTCTAGGATTAAATGAGAAGTTTTAAAACTCACGTGATTTATGAAATGGAGGGTTAAATGATACATGTATCCCTTTGATCCTTGACATTGATGCCTCCATCCTTTTAATGGTGTTTGCTAACTTCATTGGCATGATGTTTAACTAGGACCAAGAAGCTCCAAATATAATAGCTATGTAAATGAATGCTTATTTCATCCCAATAGTTTCAACTTTATCATTTTCCTTCTCAACTATGACCTCCAATGGTGGTTGAACAAGACATACCTTTTTATTTTCCATGTTGTTCTTAATGAGGTTGGGCTTCTTCTGAGTTGCAAGTTCTTCAATCTCATCAAGGATATTTGCATAGTCCACCCAATCTTAGTCATTGTCCTCCATGGGAAATTATTTGTTTACCTTATCAATTACTTGACCCTAAGCTTGGTAGAGAAATTCAATCTTTTGAAAAAGATTCATTTGTAGTTTCTAATCATCTTTGTACAAGTTTCAAAATATGATAGCCTTCTCAGCCTTTCTTTTCTCCTTAATGGATTATACTTGATGTTTTAAAGCATCAAGATCTTCTTCATGATCTAATACCTTTGGATATTTTTCAATATTAGGTGGGTATCTTTTATATTCTTGAGTAACCTCAACCTCTGCCTTGATTTCATCATCCTTGTTCATAACTTTTTGCATAGAAACATCATCGAACTTCTCTATGATAACAAATTATTGATCAATAGAATGACCTTCATCTTTATGATTGAAGGAATACTTTTCAACATGATCATTAGTATATTTATCAACCTTTTCATTAGACATATAATCTCTTAGAGAAAAAAGAGGCTTATCCAACTTTCCAAACTCTTTGCATATGGCATTAAGCCTCAACCATAGTTCATATTCATTTACAACATGAGACCTTTCTCCATGTTTATTGAGACAATCACCAACATGGATTTTAGAGGCATTATCTAAATAAGATGTATAATTATTTGGAGGAGGAGTAACCTTACCAATCTGATCAAACTCAAGATGTATGAGATTAAACTTTTGCCACAAGTCATTTTCATCCACCTCATGAGTGTCATCTTCGAGATTTGTTTCATCTATCTTGGTCTCATGGGACTCTCTTAGGATTGAAAATTATTAAGGAGTGACTTTAATTTATTCCTTTATATTACACTCTAATTCATGCTTGAAATGGTCATCCATAATTTCATGATTAGACATGGAGTCTTTTTCAAATGCCTCTCTCTTCAAGTCTTGGCCACATTATTCATGGATAGCTACAAAAGAGTCTTGAATATGTTCCTCTTCCATATCAAAATTTGCACTTGTATCTATTTTAGGAACCTAAATGTGATTTTATTCATCTAAGAAAGTAGAGTTGCACTTGTGGTTACCAAAGGGAGTCACTATGGTGATTTTCTCCTCATAGTCACCCATGACATCTTCTTAGTCAACCTTGGATTGCATTTATTCCCCTTCACTTGCTTCTTTCAAGATGATATCTTCCAAAATAAATGTTAATGTATAAGGTTGATGAATTGGATATGGAGTGTGAGGGGTAGGAGAGGGGTTGTGAGTGGATTTAGGAAAGAGAAAATCACTAGTAAGCTTATAGGGAAGTGAATTTTTGGGCTGATTAGAAGGACATAAATCTATATAAATAGGAGTTTCATCTTACTAATTGTCTCTTTGGTTTTTTTAAATAACAACATGTTAATTTTTGAGATCTTTATGTTCCCTTACACTTAACCTATCTAATGAAAATTGAAGGCACTTCTTTGCCATGCCCATTTATTCCTTGATCTCCCATTGAGTTCCTTTTGGTTCTTCAAATGTCTCCAACTTTTACATATGATTTTGGGTAGCACCTCTAAACCATTCCATGATATGATCAAGGAACACATCATACTCATCATCCCATGTACTCATTTCATCTTAATTATCTAATAATTATGGTATGAATGCCAACAAAGACTTGATATAAGATGGAAAAAGTGGAGGAGGAAGGTAATGATGAGGATCAAGAATAGTTTTGACTTGTTAAATTATAGTATGTAGGAACCTATATCTTACCTTATAATACCTTTATGTATAATTCATGTAAACATATGATTCCTTGTGGCAAGACACACAAGAGTAATCTTGAGGTTTATAAGCATAATGGTATGATTGATAGGGCTCATATTGGGACTGATAGGGAGGAATTTACTGATAGGTACCTTGGTAGCCTTCCATATAGGGTTATACAATAACATCGTGTCTGTATGAGGGGGAAAATGGAGGATTATAGTGTTTCCATGTCTCATAGCACTGATATCCATTTTGATAGGACTATTGGGGAGTATATTATGGTTCATAACAAGGCTAATAAGGAAGTCCATGGTAGGGATATTCACCATAGCTATTCATGTAAACCTCACATATAAAATGGAATGTAAGAACTAATCAAAAATTAAATTAAAGATACCTAGATTTCTTACAAGCAAAATTTATTATTTGGAGTCTCCATTGGTGCTAGGATGCCTAGTTCCAAAATTTGATTAGATGAAAGACACACCAACAATCCTTCCACTCTCTTGGACCTTTGTCACATCAAGTGTGATAGAAATATTGTAACCAAATCTTGCACCTTAAAAGAGGGTGTTCAGGCTTATTAAATATTTGGGAAACATAGGAACATTTCAAGGTATGTGGATGTATCTATATTGGAAATGAGCCTCTAGATTTAAGGTCTAGTTCCCTGAATGTATCTTTAAATTCTCACACCTACTTAAGTAGTTTTTTTATTGGGAAAAGAGTTAGAATCTACATGAAATGAACCTAATATAAGTGGGTGATACACCAAGATGTCTTTCATATGACCATCATACTTTCTTGCACTAAGAAAAAAGGCACACATGCTAACTTCCAAGACCTATGGATTCTAACATGAGTATTTCAATCTGGAGGTTAGACGCATGAGAGCTATCCAAGGTAAGTGAACCATAGGCTAGTTATAGACACTAAGGCTCATTGTCCACTTAGAACATAGGCTCATACAATTGAAAAAATTTCATATGGCTAGTTAGAATAGTAAATATTACACAAACATGAAAGGATAAGGGATGAAAGGATAGATAATTATCACTTTTCATCACCATACATCACTTACAAACTTAGACAATTATTCAAGAACTCAAAATTAGATTTTAATTAATATTCGAAGGTAAAATATGACATAATTCTAGTAGGTCTACACCATACATGGATTGGAACTATTTACAAAGGCCAAAATGGTAGCTACTTATAGAATTTGAGAGAGAAGGGGGTAAAGATAAGTCTAAAGGGGAATCAAATGAGTTTAACTCCATTTGAACCATAGTTATAACTACTTCTCCTAGTATGCTTCTTTGGAACTTCTTAGTTGATCTAGGTCATCTCAAGTAGTTACAAAATTTTATTATTCCTTCATTGATGCTCCATAATATTACAATGATGGGATAAAGTGGCTTTGAGCTAAGTTCTAGCATCAATATAGTTACAAAAATAAGATCCATTTTTTAGAATTCTATCTTGTTACTAAATTACCCCTAACTAGTTTGTTGTGGTGTGCAAAAGTGGAGAGAAGGGGTCCTTTTGATGTAATTAGTCTTGGAGATGAAACCATTGGGGTCTACATGTATGCCTTCATGGCATCCTTTAAAATTATATCTCTTGTTCAAAATGGATCATGCTCAAACGTGTCCCTATGCTCATAAGTCCACTATAAATGTAAAACTAATCTTAGACTATTGAATTTCCTATAGTCATTATATTATGACACTCTACTCAATGCCTAGATCTTATTAGGTCCACATAGATCCATTATGCCATTGTCAAAACCAAGAATTTATAGATGCATGGACCTTTATTTTAAGAATGGTGAACATAGTCACAAGATAATGCAACAACCTCTAAAAGATGGACCTTATATGTTATAAATCTACAAACTATAGGTTTATAATGATCTTTAATGTCATCCCTATATGTTTTTGACCACTTGAATACATTATTATGTTATTTTCATGTCATTATATCAATATTTAATAACAACATATTCACTTTTAAAATATCTCCTTAGTTTGACCTTGGTCATGTATTCGATCTCCAAGAATTCCCTTAGATTATCAACCTTTAATTTCATTAGTCATCGATATATAACCTAAATCATTAACTCATTGACCCATCTGACATCATTTATATTTTTTAGTACAAATGATCATGAGTCATTGATATACCATTTACTTATCAATCTCTATCTAAGACGGTGCCACTTAAAAGCCCCATGTTTGCACTCAGGATTCATTGTTACTTTGGTAGCTTCTATGCTTGTGCCACCTATCAATTGTGTGGTGATTTTAGGATCTTATTATCAAATTTTTAGCTTTTGTGCCTATGCTATGTGCCAATCACATGCTGATTTTAGTATCCTATTGTCAATATATTAGCTTCTATGTTTATTCCACATGGTGGCCTCTCAAGATCCTTGACCTTTTTATTCATCTCATATTGTTAGATCATGACATATGATGAAATGTGGACCATTGGATCTATTAGGACCCAATATTTGAAATCTAATGGATATTTCATGAGATCAAATTTAACATTCACACTCCCATGATTATATGTTTTCATGATCATTATTGACATTTTTAAAACCATAAAATTTAATATCAAAAGGATTTATTTTTCTTGAGCTTTATTTTGATGTTTGCATAGACATCTTACTCTGTTGGTTCAACTTTAAAGCCTCATAACTTGAGCCAAAAATCTTGCATGGAATTTAAAAATTTAGAGGATGATCTTGGCATGAAAAAATCTATGGCATTATCTCCTTTTATATCATGAGTATTTCTATGGTGAATTTATTAAATACACAAGTGAAATAGTTTATTCACTTTTGGATGACATCCTAGACATCTTGGCTCTTTATATTTGGTAATGTGAACTTTGAGGGCTTAGATCTCAAGATAGAATACTTGTCAAGATTTGAAACTTTCATAGAGTGATCTTTGCACCAAGGACTTGATTTTGAATGGTCTGATGTTCATGTGACTCTTTTTAAGCATATTTATAAATTACACAAATAAGCCATTATATTCTAGTTTTAATGTGATGTCCTGATGATGGTGTGGCTTCATAAAGATTGTTATTAAACTTTTACAATTTTGAATGAACTCCTTGAGGCCTGTGTAGACCTTTTCATGATCCTATCTTGTATTGATCACCATGAAGACCTACCACTTTCATATATGGCCCTAAAATGACCCCTAAGATATCAAATGGAATAGGGATTAAACTATACCATGACCAAGAATATAATGGCATATGAAATTACATTAAATGAGCTATAACATACCCTATGATGTTATCAAAATCCCATATAAAATATTTTAACTATAGGCGTTTAACCCATTTTGGCCTAAGGTAAAAATGGTCAACATAAAGATAATTGAATTTAATTCCAAAATCTTTAAAAATTCAACATACATCAAATTTATCAAGCAAATCAAACATGAAATCACATACATCGAAAGCATACATAAGAGCATACATCACATGAACACATCATATATGTGGAAAACCCTCTTGGGGGATAAAACCTATGAACTTTGGAAGATGAACTATAGTCCTATACTAAAAAGATCCAACATTTAGACCAATATAAACTGATAAAGGATCACCCATTCCTTAAATTAGTGAGACACCAATCTCATAAGGAAGTATTTCCCCTATGGAGCTGAGCACCCAAAACAACTAGAACTTTAGCAAGATTTACCTTGTAAGGAGGAACCAACATCTTAGGAAAATAAGAACCCAATTAAATACCTTGAAAAAATAATCTCAAACACTTTTTGATGTTCTTCAACTAATTATGACCACCTTTATCTACAGTCTTTACCTCCAATATCTCTCAAGCTACGTCTAGGAATAACTCACTCAAACTACCTATTATAGGCTCATTACATCCAATAAAATATATGTCCTCCTATATCAATTTAATTATAAAATCATGACTGATCCTCTTCAATTTTTTTTGGTCCTCAATGACCTATAACTTCTCTTTCAAAAGTTCTCTCCTTCACTTCAATCCACACGTACACAAGTAGCATAATTAGTCAAATTATACCTTGTATTTATAAAACTCTCTTCCTTTAACCACACACTCCTTAGGTCATCCAGTACCTCGTTAACCCCAAACCACCCATAGGTCTTGGTGAGACCTAAAACAATTAGGCCTTCATACTCACATGTTACATGTGAGTCTATTTGGACCACCTTCATGATTTAAAAATGATTATAACATATAAAAATTATTTAAAATATCCACATGATTAATCCCATATGGTTCCATGCCACCTGGAATACCAAATTTTCACTTGAACCTACCAATTAGGTCTTCTTGCTCTTTAAGTTTTCATACATATAAAACATAGTCTCAAACTTTTGAAGCTATAGCTCAAATATTTCACATAGACATATGATTATATCACATGGGTGAAACCTTAATGAAATTTTTATCACCTAAATTTTATTTATATTCTTCAACACAAGATCTAGGTACTTAAATCAACTGTCTCAAAATGACCACTCAGACTGGTCACATACAATCAAAATATAGCCAAGATATTTTGACTCTCTATATCTAATCAAGGGAAAAATATGATAAAAAAAGATTTATCATAATCCTTATATAATTATATAACATATCCATACTTATTTACTTCTTTAATTTTTCTTATAACTCTTCCAACTCACTCTTGCAACATGGTCACTCAAACTATTAAACAAACATAGTCAACTTCTAATCCTTTGTTCCCACTAAATATAGATTGATCAAACCTCCAAAATCCATACAGATAGTATTCATAGAGTATAAAACTCTATCCAATAGTTATATTATCTTAAAACATAAAAATACTATTAGGAATAACTCAATTATCCTTTTTAGGTCACTTACAAAATATGATCAAACATAGTCAACTTTGGAAATCAATATCCTTGACTGTACAAACATTCAGATCTTCTAAATAGATTCTATGGATTAAATTTGAAGTCCTTTAAAACTTTAATTTTTACTATAATCAATTTATGCTGTACCAAAATATATATATCAAAACCTACGTACTATTTTTCCCTCATTAATTTGACTATTTTAATTCCAATGATCATTATTCAGATGCTAAACATCAAGCACTTTGACCTCATCTCCTACTCCCTAGTAATTATATTAAATATGAAACATTGATATATTTATAATTATAATGGTATTTATATTTCAATTCTCTTCATTGATATTTGATCATAACTCTCATGATTGTGCCACTTGGTAGCTCTGTGTGCTTTTTGCACACCCTATATAATTCATTCAATGTGCTTGTGCCACTTAGTAGTTCTACATGTAATATGAACATATTATGAAAAATTAGATTAATGTTAACTATTTATCTCTAACTAAATAATCATACACTCACCATTGATCTACTATCAAATATTTCAATATTATGACACTTATCACCAGTGAGTGCCTTATGAGTATATTGACTATTTGACTCTAATGAGCTTCCACTATATGGCAGCTAGGTCTTGACTATCTAACTCCATACACTCCATTTGATCATTATCCGATTAGATTAAATTCTCATTTTTAGATTTGTGATCTGATTAAATGCTCATCATAGATCTCTCTTTACAAATTTGGCTAAGTATGGGAACTTAGGAAAACTCTATCTAGAAGGCCAACTTTGTACCTTAATAACTTTGTATATGATCAACCTCATGCCCTAGAATTTAAACCATATTGTATCCTCAAAAAGGGGAATATATAAATATATCAATAATCTCTTTAAACCTTCACATGTTTGAAATATTATGTCATCAATTTTCTCACTCATCTTTGTCTGTCAATATGACTACTTGAACCTAAACACTTAATTGACTACTCTAATGAATTCCTTTCACTTCCATAAGAAATATAAGGACCCAAAACATCTTATAGGTTATATATAACATGTTCATATCATAAATATCATCTTTAAATTACATCATTAATTCAAAAATTGAAGAACCATGTAGGAACACTGAAGCACCTTGAAGCACACTTTGTCATTGTCAATCTAACACACATGACACCTCATCAACAACCTTGGTCACCTTGGAGACATAATAGACAAAAATAAAATAAAAATTAACATATTTACAAAAAATTTAGGTTATATTACTTGTATATCACCTTCAAACCATATATTTTCCCAAATTTTCCCTTTATCTAGGACTGTGATTATATTTTCCATGGTTTGAGTGGTCTTTTCATGTTATACTTAGAATGAAAAATTGATAAAGATAACCCTCTTCATGCCTTGATATTATTCACATATTAATTTTCTTAATGAATCCTTAATTTTATCATGGAACTTTCCATAAACCACTATGCTTTCATCAACTTCAAAAAAATGGAGATGGGCTCATATTTTGCATGGTTGTAGGTGGACACTCTTGTTACTTGTATGGACTAAGATAAGGAGTGAGTGATTTTAGAGATTAAGTATATAAAAATCATTCCCATGAACCTATAATGTATTAAAATAGAGTGTAAACCTTTCTTGGGGACCTCAAACCATAGACCTTCCTTGACTGACCAACAAAACACTGTTGATATCCTTCCTTTGGATGTAGGTGGAGCTTTGGGGTATTGGCTATAGGTAGACATTTATTTATGCTCGAATTTATGATGATATTAAATGTTTATTGAAGTTAAAATTAGGCTCAATGTGTATTAAACATTATTTTCACCCTCCATAAAGATTTATATTGAGTTTTCCCAAGAGACAGGCATGTAGGTGATTTGTGAAGGTTTTGTCTACATCTTTAAACTCTACCCTTATTACATTACTGACCTATGGTGACCCTCTTGACCTTGGATAGAGTCTTAATTTAATTCAAGGATGCTTATCAAAATAAAATCTCTATTCTCTCTTTTCCATTAGGACCTACTTATTCCATAATTCACATGTAGGTGTCTTAGGATCATCAATTCAATCCATAAGATTGTCTTGACATGCCAAAATGGATCAATATCTCCCTCAATGGTCCTAACCATTTCAAACACTCGATGAACCTATCCAAATATTCCAATTAGGTTAAAAACGTCTTTCATATCTTATTTGACACACTATCTTGAAAAAATGGATGATCTTCATATAGGCCTTTCTATCTAAGACTACTCAGACTTTAAAATGAGTTTCCATTTAGGAAGTATGAATTATAACCTTGTAATGAATGTTATTCATTAAGGAGGCCTTAACAAATTGATACCCCTCATAAAAGTTTCATATTCTATTTACTACCTATCACCAATCTCACCTCTACATCATTATTTAGGCACATAAAGGATGGTTGTAGGTATGCATTGCATTTTAAAGGTTTGAGATTATAGGGAGAGATTCAAGATGGTGAAGAATTTGGATGGGTATAAACACCTCTAACATTGAAATCACTCCTTCCAAACCTACCTTATAGACATTCCATTCCACTATTCTACCTTCTACATAATCTATCTCTAAAATATGTGAAGTAAAGCTTGAGAAATATTTCATAGATGTAAAACCCTTATTGGTTTTCCATATAGTCTTTATATCAAGGAGTTTTAAACTCATAAAACATGTTTTTTTATCTTATGTTCAAGCTCAAAACACACAATTGTCTTGGAAAAGGTAGCTTGTTTGTACCTTAGCATGACTATAGTGTCCTTGACTATATGTATGGATTGAGATAACCATGTTAGAGTGTGTGGAGGTGGGAACATAGGTGAACACATGATCTTCATACCTATTATTGAAACCTTGTATTCATACCTTCTTAGACTTATCATTAGTTTTGTTCATCCTTATACAAATGTCTTCTTATACTTCATGCCATTCTCTAAACCAATGAAGTATGGTTGTAGGTAACTATTAAACTTTAATTTGATAGTGGTCTATATGGATAATTAGAGTGAGTTAGTAATGACTCAAATTCAATATTTCACCATTCACTTTGAAACCCCTCCACTATTTTCTCTTACTTGATATGGGATGTTTTAAAGCTCTGATGAAGACTCATGATGTGCATTGGAGTTTAATAGTTGTTTCATTCACATTTTAGACATCCTCTACCTCACCATGACCTTGGTTGTTAAGACAACTATTTACTATCCTTGAGATCACATTCTTACACTTATCTATAGGTGAATATTTTACACACTTGTACAGACTAAGGAGGAGTTGAGAAGCTAGTTTCCAAAGTGTAAAATGTTTTAATGTCATTCTTACCCCTTCTTTACTCCACTTTTCTTGTAAACTCATGTTTTTGGATTTGATATTGATTCAGTGAAGAAGATATAAAATATTCAAATTAGCTTAATTCCTTATGATGTGCATTGGAATTTTATGCTTGTTTTATTCACCTTTTAGACATCCTCTACTCACCATGATCTTTGTTGTTAATAGATCCCTTTACCATCCTTGAGATAGCCTTCTTACACTCAGTTGTAGGTGAAGTTTTAACACACTTATATAGACTAAGGAGGAGTTGAGAAGTTGGTTTCTAAAGTGTACAATGTCTTAATGTTATACCTACCCCTTCTCTACTACATTTTGCTTGTAAACTCATGCTTTTGGATTTGAGATTTATTGAGTGAAGGAGATACAAAAGATGTAATTACCTTAATTTCCATATAAATACCTTAACTAATTATAATAAGAGGAAATAAAGTTCTTTATCTCTCTCAACTTGATACCCAACACTAAGTTTTCACTAGGATGGTATTAGTCATTCCTAACTTCTTAAATTAGGATCAATGAACTTACATGAGGTGGATCTCCATGATGAACCAAGATCATCTACATCTTGTAGTGAAGCTTTGACTATTGTAAGTACTTATTTGGCTCATTGACAACATTTGAGAACAACTTATTATCTCCTACCTTTCCAATCTCTCTCATTCTTAAGAAACTTGTACTATGTGACCTTGAAATTCAATGAACCTCTAGAAACATGAGACCTATCATCAAACCCTATTGACCCTCTTCACACCTTTCTCTTATGTATGAAAAGTATATAGAATGTATATGATCATGTATAAAGATTGAATTTATTGATGATATCTCATGAATTTTAATGAGATCATTAGATTAGATGAATTCATTCACAATCTTAGTGATGTCAATACATGCTCAACATGGATTTGGATCTCCAAAACCATGTTAGATGGATTTACAAACCTAAAACTTCTTTTCACACTCCATTAACTTGCTAAAAATTCCATTTTGGATAATATTTTCCATTACATATTTCAATAGCTCAAGGGTGGTTCTTATATAATTTGAAGATAATCTCTATTTCTTATTTAAAACAACCTAAAACTCAGACTCTAGAGATGGCAAACATTTTACATAAGTCTCTACCAAAAGTAAACCATATGAAGAAGGGTGGATATTTCAAGAAAACCTATTAATTTCATGACTTTGGAGGATTATATATGATTTATGGAAGATATTATATGATTTATTGAGGGTTTTAAACTTCTGAGAGTGACCAACATGAAGATATAACAATATTTTTAGAAGAATTCATCAAAGTAACCTATACACTAAGACCTTCTCCTTTCAAGTGAAAATTCATCATGGAGATGAATTAGATAATTAAAACACCATGAAATTTAGATAAAATAATTGTATAAAACATACTCAAAAGCATTTTTCTCCATGATATATTGAATAAAATAAATAGAATAAAACCTAGACCTTGTCTAGATGAATAGACCATCTAGATACACCTACATTATTAGTGATTGTTATAAATATGTGGAGATGAACTAGATAAAAAATTAAAAAAATAGTAAGGTCACTAGGGTTCCTATAGCTTTATAAAATATCCTAAACCAACTCTCTCCTGACCATACTAAATGAAAACATGAGGCTCTCCAAGAGCTATCTAAGACTACCCAAAATGGTTTTTCCTTAGCATGAAGAATCAAAATGTTGTCTATGAAATCCAACACTAGGGAAAGATTTTTTATGATTTAAGTGACCATTAATTCCTTTTGGAAACCTTTTTAAGCTATTTTACTTCCATTAATGTCAAAAATCATTTTTCATGTCTAGTTTGTAGTTAATAGGTTTTCCTTACCTCTGCTAGTTCTTATGCATTGACTCTAAAATTCTATTGATTTAGGGTTCGTAATTGGAGGATGTGATAATGTATATGAATACATTAAGTTCCCATTCACTTGTATTAATTACAAAAAAATTTAAGGCATTATCTAAAATGATGGTTGTTGGTATAATAAACTTTGTCACCATACTATCATAGAAATCCAATTCTATTATTTCATTAGCTTCCTTTAGAGAAATTACCTCCACCCACCTAGTGAAGTAATCAGTTGTAGTGAATAACCAATTTTTTCCTCCATTGGAAGGTGGATTGATCATTCCTATAAATTTTAGGCCTCACTGCATGAAGGGATACTCTACTTAAATGGGATTAAGAGGAAGGGCTGCCAACCTTTGTTTTCCTACTAAGAGATCACACTTTTGGAACATTATCACCCATGAATATGCATATTTGAAGAGGATAGGATAATATAACCATCCCTCATCACTTTTTCAGCTATTTTTCTTGGGTAAAAATGACCTCTTGTAGGTCTACCATGGAATTGCTCCAAGAGTCTAGTCACATGATCATCTTCTATGAATCTAAGTATCAACCCATTGAGTTATTTTATAAAGATAACACCATAAATCAAACCATAAGGTATTTAATTAAGTCTAAACTATCTTATATTATCTTTGTTCTATCTATACCTTGAGGACACTCACCTATTATCAATAAATTTTCCATATCCTGGACCTAGTTAGTGTGAGGTAGAAGTGAAACTATCTGTAAGTTATTTTGTGTCACCAAGACAACATATTTCTCTTCATGAAAGTCATAAACCATGTGTTCACATAATAATTTACCTCATAATATCTTAATGTCTTTGATTTCTACATTATATTCCATGAATATTTTAATCCAACCATCCCTCTTCTCATTCAGGTCCTTGTTGAGGAGGAAGTCTCTCACTCTAAGATGAGACACCATAAGGTATATTTTGTTGTTGGATAGAATAGCCTTGAAATTTTTTAGACTTATCATATCTATGAGGACTTGTTTCTATACTAAAGTGTACTTTTCATCATATCCTTCAAGCCCTTGGCAAAAAAATTCAACTGGTTGTTCAATCCCTTTTCCATTATTTTGCATTGAAATAGATGATATGTTGTCAATGTTTGGAAAGGCATAAAATATGAAATATTTTGATAAATTAGGATTCATGAGTGTATGTGCTTGAGAAATGGCTTGTTTGATAGCTTTAAATCCTACTTTTCCTTCTCTTATCTAAGTGAACACCTGATTCTTCTTCAACATAGTAGTGAAAGGTGTAACCAAGATTGAAAATATAGTTATGAACCTTCTTAAAAAGTTTATCTTTCCAATAAAACTTTGAATTCCTTTCTTATGCTTGGTCAAATATAATGCCAAGATTGTACTTGTTATGTTAGGGTCAATAGCTAGTCCCTAATTTGAGAAAATATGCCATAAGATTTTTCTATCATGGATAAAAAACACACACTTTTTGGGATTCAATGAGATCCCATACTCTCTAGACCTTTCAAATATAAACCTCAAGTGGTCTAAGTATTCACTATCCTTCTTGGAGAAAATTGTTATGTCATCTAGGTAGATAAACACCATCTAATTGAATAAACCTTGGAAAGACATGCCCATGGATCTTTGAAATGTATATCTAGTATTTGAGAGGCTAAAAATCATCTTATTATAAGCATATGTGCCCCACTTTATGGTGAAGGTAGTCTTTTATTAGTCTTCTTCCTTGACCAGGACCTAGTTATACCCTGAGTACCCATCCAAATGAATTAAATTTTCTAAATCAAAAACCATTTAAAGGAGTTTCTCCATGTATGGAAAGGAGCAACAGTATTTCAAAGAGACCCTATTTAATTCTCTAAAATACACACATAATCTAACTCAGCATTCTTCTTTCTCATAGGCACCAGGTTAGACACCCATGAAGAGTGCTTGATAGGAAAAATTATATTAGACTTAATCAACTTGGTTACTCTTTCCTTATTAGCCCTTCAATATTTGGGTTGATTGGCATTTTATTCTACCTAATGAGCTTGACATTGGCCTCCAACTTTATGGTGTGTTGAGCTACCTTGGGGTCAAAACCTCTTAGATCATTTTAATCCCAAGAAATGATATATAATTATTCACTACAAATCTCAATAAATTAATGCTTATCTACCTCATTTATCACCTTTAAAATCTTGATAATCTTGTCCTTGAAGATGAGGGCTCTCTCATAATTTTTTTCATCTGTAGACATCACTACCTTATCTTTCCTCATGTGATATCCTTCATATCAAAGACCCTAAATTTTGACCAACCATTTAGGAAATTTATTTGACTTTATTTCTAAAATTTTATCCTCATATCATTATTGAATCTTATTTTGGTTGATTGGGGAAAACTTTCCCTCTTGTTGTAGAAAACAAGTAATCTACTTGTCACTATCAAAGACTTGTCAGTGGGCTTCATTATCTATAACTAATGATATCAATATCAATTTTATATGTGGCTATATTTTATACCTCTTTAAATAATTTGGGATGTCAAATTAATCCCCTATTACTACCAACCTATTATCATGCTAATTTTGTTCTCTTAGCATTACTTAGATATTGAAGGCTTCAAAGTCTTCTAGTATGTCTAACATTGTATGTCTGTAGGAATTCATTAAGGAGATATTGGATATGTTTTGACCTCTCACTTGATTTACTATCATCTCACTATCCCCATAAAACTATAATCTATTTATTCCCCTTGTACTAGCCCATTGAAGACCATGGATGAGGCCCTCATACTCAACTATATTACAAGAACAACTAAATTGGAACATGTATGATGAAAAGTATTTGTCATTAGAAAGGGATATTATAATTTAAACACCTACACCTACTCCATTCTTTCTCCTTGATCCATTAAAGAACATATTCCGTAATCCACTAGTATCCTCCTATGGCCTAGTGAGGGATGACATGAACTCATTTTCTTCATGCAAGAAATAAAATCCCATGTCTATTAATTTAACACCTCCCAAAGGATCAGGTAGATGATTTGACTCCATAAATAATATAAGAACATATAAGGTATCCACTCAGGATGAGTGTTTAGTTCTTAGCCAACAAGGTGGTCTTTTTCATCTAGAATGATATAATGAATGTTTAGGATACTTGTCCCATAAGGCTCAATGTGAAATTGGGAAATAGGTTCAACCTTGATATATACCATATATATATATATATATATATATATATATATATATATATATATATATATATATATATAATCATAAATTCATCATGTCTATAAATAAATCCTAACTCAAAGAAGATATAGCATAACTACACTTTTGATTGGGAATACATTTGTTAAGTAGGAACACGACCAATATGGGGATCTACTAAACCTAATTATGGGATAATTTATCATAATACACAATGCTAAGGAGGGTTAAAAATCCTCCAATCTAACAAAATCATGAAATAACCCTAAGGGGTGCTAGTTTTGATATTTCACCTAGACTAATAACAAGTAAATTAAATCTAATCTAGTGCTCAACAAAGTTTGTGGCACAAAGTGGGGGTTATAAATAGTAAAATTAAACATACATAGAAGACATATACTCATGCCAATGTATAAAATAAACTAATTCATGGAATAAAATCATAAATGCATATCTATCTACTCTTACAAAGGATAAATAAAGTTAGGAATACTTACCTTTGAAGACTAACCCACCAAGCCTTAATCTCTAACTTGGCCAAGGTGATTCACAAGAGGTTATTATGATATGTAAGGATGACAAGGATAAATTAGATATAGGATATATAACCTATTAATTCATCCAAAATACTTCTTCATAAGATAAGATCCATATCTCCAAAGAAAGAATGGAGCCCAAAGCTTTACTACTCAAGTAGAATGGTCAATAAGTAGATGTTCATTCACTCTTAATTCTTATTTCACTTCTTATTAATAAATAATGGAAATGAACTTGTATTTATAGGTGGATTTCACCCTTAACCCTTTTGAAAATCCTAGCTAATAGGGTCAACCTAGTTGACCTAGCATAGTTTTATATATTTATTCACTAGGTCCCAAGCTAGGTCAGCCAAAGGTTAATCTAATTCCTAAGTGAAAATATCCTAAAACTATATGGGGTTGAACCAGTTGACCTATCACAACCAGCTAATAAAAAGGGATTTAGGTGAGGAAAATGAGGATAAAATGTAGCAAATTCATAGAATGAGCACAATAGAGAAGAACAATCTTAGGTTTAATGGTTTTAGGAGACAAGTGTGTAGATAACAAATGGAAAAAGGGATACCAATCCTAAAAAACACCAATGGTCTACCCAAAAAAATTTTAGTGCACCCCTTAAGGCATTAACTCATATAAATTGAGAATTTATGGGTTCCTACAAGATACAAAGCATCAGTAATCGATAAAAGTTTGAAAATATTATGTATGTACATATGCTCCAATTTAAGCTAATCACATGTCATGTGAGTGCAACATAGGATGTTGCTTTGAGAAATAGAACATGATAACACATAAAACTAATTCTAATTAAAATTAAATAATAAAAAAATAAGATAAATATAGGATAGAATTGAAAAAAACATACCTTTACTTACCCTAGTACTATAGATAATGAAGTAGATTGTATGAAAAGTGAAGGCATCCAAATGTGAATAACATTAGGTGAACATGTAGAAGTTAGTGAAAAAAATAGCCAAAAATAATTTTGTTTATAAAATAGGAATAAATTAGTGGAAAATATTTTCTACATCATCATGATTCTATAACATTTTATAGTTTGAAAAATAGATGAGTAAAAACAAAGATAGAGGCAAAATAAAGAATTTACTAATTAATAATTGAAAGATATAGATTTTGAAAAGTGATTTTAAATAGGGTGAAATGAAAGTAATTTGGTATTTTTTACTTGTGAAGGAGAGAAAAATATCCATGAGAGACCAAAGATCTCAAATGATGAGGAGGTGACATGTTAGGTGAGAGGGACCTCCAAAGGTAGCAACGGGTGCACTACAGGTAGGCAATTGAAATGAAATAAAATTAGGTGTTAAGGGTAGTAAAAACTAATTAGGTAAATGAATTTTAAGGGTTAGGGGAAATAACAACCATAAGGTATTTATTTTGTAAAATGTAAGGGGTTGATAGGGAAAAATAACTAGGTCAACCCAGTTAACCCAATAAACTAAAAAATGAAAAAATACATACTACCAATCTAGTAGGTATGTGCCAACTCAGTACATATTGTAGACTATCAACCTAGTAAAGTTTGTTGATTGAGCATAAAAGTCTAGTATGATAATGTATTACTAAGGGGAGGAAAATTGACTAACACCTTCAGGTGGGAGGTGGAGGGGGATAATATAGAGGTGGGCATCACCCTAGAGGATGTACATGTCATCATAAGATTACCCATAATAAATACACTTGTGGTCAGAGGAATACTTGATAGTGATGAGGATATGAGAGCCTTATTTGTATGGGCTAAAATCTCATAGAGATTATACATAAGATAGAGGGTGGGCATATTTGATGTGTATACATCATTAGGTTTTAGACATATAGAAATCTATGATAGGAATTATGAAAACATGAGTGATGTACCATAAGTTAGATAACAAGGTACCACTCTTTGTAATAGCCTTGAGATGAGAGATATTAAAGGAGAGGGTGTTATATGACCTATGGTTTATCATCTAGGTACAACTTATGCATAACATGTATGAAGTGTTGTCTAGAGGGTATAAGTCAATGGGATGGATCATATTATTAATGACATGCATTTGTGAGAGATTACCATTGATTTGATCAATGGGGATGACCCATGTGTTTGATGATAGGTCACCTCAGGTATAAAGATGGAGACAAGACCAAATAGCATGGTTAGTGCCCCATGTTCTAGTGTTACAGATAGTGAGATAAGTGGATATAATATGGTAGACATATGATAAAATTACTACTAAATAGCCTATCTAGGACACATTTTCACCAAATTTGTCATAGATAAAGGTGATATGGCATTATACCTACTGGATAGAGCCACATCTAGTGGAATGGGTGCCAAGATAGATGGGCTTGCCTCACCTAGTGATGCAAATAGTAGTCTCACATTTTGGGCCCTGCATGTGAGAGAGCCATAGATGAGAGGAGAACTATGGAAACTAGTGTCAAGGTCAATGCTCAAACCACATCATGAGAGACCATGGACTAGTTGAACACAATAGGTATCAAAGTGAGAGGATATGGGGGTAGAGGTAGGAGTAACAAAAATAACACTACTAGCTCCACATCGATATGAGTAGTAACCATTGAGGACATGACATTGATGGAGGTAGTAATAATAGGAGATAGTAAATACAATATATATCTTAGATGACCTAGCAAGTAGGCTAGGATAGATTTTGATTATAGAGATACCACTCAAGCATAGCCTAAGATGGGTATGAGTGGTATCTTAAAGATTTTTTCTTAGGAGGTGAATGATAGAGGAGGTTCATGGAGGCCATGTATATGGTGAGATATTGCTTGAGGATCACATAGATGGTGAGATATTAGTGGCCAACACACATACATGTAATAAAAAGATGGTTACTTATGTTTTTATTTGAGATATATTAGAGATAGATTTAGAGATATATCAATGATATAATATCTATTTGTTTTTTCTTTTTTAGGTGTGTTATAGGATGAGGAGACCAAATTTGGGTCCCTACTAATGGGAGAATTCCATGACACCCAATATGAGGTATTTATGTCATGCAACCTTGCTATACTAGAGGATCCCAAGGTATCATCTTCCCCAGCTCAAGTGAGCTAGTTTAGACTAGTTCGAGATGTCATGGGATGTAGCTAATAGTAGATATGGGTGTAGGAGAAACATGGGCATGGTAGGCTCTAGCTAATGAGAGAGATGTACATTTATATATAGTGATGTAAATGACACAAGTGTATGCCTAGGTGAGGGTGACACATACAATGACCCTGACCCATACGTCATAGGTAGAGTATTAGGAGAGAGTAATGCATCTAATGACCCTAGCTTAGTTGTCATAAGTACAAGCTCAAGTAGCTCATATATATGGACAAGTGTTAGGATTTAGATCTTGGATAGCATCTTTATAGTGTTTTGTGTAGAGGAGTCAGATTGAGGCATCGATGGGTAGCATGGTGAGGCTACAAGATAGGCAAGATAGGTTCTAGCCATAGAGATGGAGCATTATATAACATTGTATTTGTTGTATCATAACTATATATATATATATATATATATATATATGTATGTATGTATATATATATGTATATGTATATATATATATATATATGTATATATATAATTTTGGATATTCATTTTATGTGTTATCATTATGGTTTTGGTTATTTATAATTTAGATATATTTATTTCTAGCACATGTATTTCTCTATTTTTATTATATATTCTATAGGAAATATATGATTTGTGGTTTCTTTTCTAGTGTTATCTAAGACACATGCATGGTTAAAAATAAACAGGCAAAAAGGACTTGGTAAAATATATTCAATAAAAAAAATGTACTACACACTATGTCATGTTGGGAAATTTGTAATAACAAGAAAATGAATAATTAAAAAGAACCAAAAATGATAAACAAGATGGTAAAAAGGAATTTTTTTAACCAAATGAAAGATAAGCAACCAAATTAAAAAAATAAAATCACACTAAATCACATTGGGAAGTATGAAAATAACGTAAATAAAATGGAAGACCATGTAAAAGGAATAAAATGGGATAAAAAAATCAATTAATTTAATCAATTATACTAAATCATGTTGGTAAGTATAAGAAAAAAATAAAATTGGCAAAAACCTGGGTCTTAAATTTATCACAGTAATTAAAACTGGGAAGTATGAAAATTTCAAGAAATGGTTGGAATCTTACATGCAATTAGAAAATAAGAATATAAAAGTGAAATAGAAATGAATTCAGCATAAAACATACTAAATCAAGATAGGAAACATGTCAATGACATTTAACTATCTTATCTCATATTTGACACATGTAATTTTGTTTTTGACTTGGATTATTGGAAAATTTTGTGAAGAGGTCCAGGTCCTATCCATGGTCTTACACTAAAACTCACAAAGGGAACGCCCATGAGGTGGAAAAAATGTGAAAATTTATAAATAAATTATGTTGGTAGTAGGAATGTGAAATTGTGTTAATTTGTGAGGAAGGCTAGGTCTTATCCATGGTCTTACCATGTAACTCACAAATGGAATCCCTAGGGGAGTGATTAGTGAACAAAGAAATACTTCTCAAGAGGAAATATTAAGCATGTATGAAGTGAAATAGGGAATGTAAAAATCATAACTTAGGCATATTATGAGAAGACCTTAGGGGACAAGAGGCATACTAGGGACATGAGAAGACACTAAGTGACTGGTGACCATCAATGTATAAAGGAAATATGTTTGATTTATACATAAATATTTATAGGAAAAAAAGCATGATACTAAGATCAAATCATGAAAGTATATTGGTATAATAAAATTAAAATGGACTTACCTTCATATGACGTATTCCAAATTCCTTATAACCCCTTATAGATCTATTAATCTACTATGAAGATTGGATACTTACGTGAGAAAGTAGGTAACACTAAAATATTTTTTAATTCTCCTTTTCTAATCTACTTTCCTACCACACCCCAATGGATCTCAACTCTATCATGAGGACAAATATGGATTTTGAGCTTAGATGAGAAAAAAGAGGTGTGCTTTGAATCATGTCTTTTAGTGTGATTTAACTTTTTAATAGTTTTGAACTATTTTTGCTTGTTATATCATTTCCTTTTTAATGATTTTAAGGATTTTTAAGATTCCTCCTCCATACATAATTGGAATTAAAAAACATGAGAGAAAGAGTGATATACACGAATGAGTTATAGGCTTAGGATAAAGGAAGCTAAGTAACCAAAAACAAGACTAACTAGGACATTTAGGCTTGATAATAAACTAGCATGTTATCTCAAATATCAGTTGTGTATATGCTTAGTTTTAAAATAAGGAATAAAGGGAAAATAGAGATCCAAAGTGGATCAATAAAATAAGATTACAATGAAATTAATTGTTTGCTAACTAGTCACATGGAAATAGGGAATGACTAAAGGGAACCAGGTTTATATAACTGAGTCACATTGATAATTATCCATGAAAAATAAGGATAATAAAGAAAAAAATCATGAAGATACAAGAAGGTAACTTTTAATAAATAAGGAAAAAAAAAATTAAAAAGATGATATCCATAAGAAAACATAAATGATAGTATAATCAATATATAAAGTGCAAAATCAAAATCACTATGTAAGATAAATAAAAATTTGACATAATGTCAAATGATATAGTAGATAGATAAAGATAAGATTGTATCATACACCCAAACAAAATGAAAATGTAAAAGCACCATGAATTTACTAATAAATACTAATAAATATTCCCACACACATTATCCAAAACATCGATAGATCTTTATGAAGTTAGATGCAAAATGTTCTTAATGTCTCATTTATCTTAATTAAAAAGGTGGGAAAATAATTCTCATCTAATCTCTTCAATATAAAAGGTGTGAATGTTTTATGAATCATGATGATGAGGGATATCATACAAAGGATGCTTAGAATATTTCATATGAGTGTTTTATATGGGAGATGTAGGAACCATCAATGGGGAAGGATCCATAGGTGAGGGAAGGTCCACGAATGAAGGAATCATGGGTGGAGGCACAACATGTGATGAAGAGACCATAGGAGGGTATGGAATCATTGGAGGCAGAACCATGGGAGAATAATGGGGAGCCTTATTATGAGAATTACCTATGGGAGGAATGGTAAAAGGTCTAAGAATAGTTATAAGGTGATATTTAAGGTGTTCTTGAAGGATGCAACAATGATCAATGTGATCAGTGCCACATTGTTACCAAAGACAATACACCTCTCCATACTTGGGAATATATTTAGGTAATACCTTTGGGGGAGGTATGGCCTTGTTTTAGGATAGAGGGGAAGAAGGATGAAAATTATCAATATGTTTTTGTAGCTTATGATAATGCATGGAATAATGGTTATCTATGATGTGGAAATAACAAATACACCTATGAGTAGGCTTATAATAAGTACTCATAGGAGCAGGTGTAATAAAAATGGAAGGAGATTGGGAAGGTTCATTGACTCATTTAGTGGGAAATAGATCCATCTAAGGTAAAGGAAGCAAACCATCACTAAGAGAAGGTGATAGTGGGGAAGGAATGGGATTAGCATTAATGGAAGGACCAATGGGATCAGAATCAGGGATAGGCTCAGCTACAGTAAGAGTAGAAATGGGCTCAACTATAGTTAGAACAAGAATAGGATAAACTATAAGAACAAGAATGGGGTATAATGTGGGCTCTATTTAGGGAGGGGCATGTCTTACAAAAGTTAAAATAAGGGTCATACACATCTCATGGATAAGTAAGCTATAGGGGTCAAGGTACTTAGTAAATCGGTAAAGCCCAGTCATAGCATGATACATGAGCATACTCCTATGAGGTTCCTCAAAAAATAGAGGTATTAAAACCATATCTACCCTATGATAAAGAGTAAAAATACTAAAATTAGGAACTATAAATGATGGAACACAATAATAATCACTAAAAGGTTAAAGTAAAGAAGAATGATAACAAATAATCTTATCATCATGGGCCTGAACAAGACTACCTAGGAATGGATCATATAAGGAATAACCATCATTATAGTCAGGTGTGTGAAGATAAATTATGTATGTAGGGATAATATTATCATCTAATGAAGTGTGGTGAATAGAATGTTGAATCTTAGTTAAGACAATGGGAATATCATCACAAGGAGGTTTACGAGAATGAGGCTATAAAGAAATAGGAAGATGAGAGATCAGATGAGGTCAAATATTGGAAGTTTTAATCTTTAGGTTGATTTCATCAAGTTCATCATCATCTAAATCTAAGAGGTTAGGAGGAATGTTCACAATGATTTTAGGATAACCGTTATAACCTTGAGTGGAATTGATGGGAAAGTTGAATCATTGAGACTCATAGAATGGAACACTAGTCAAAGGTTCAAGAGTAGAAATATTGAAGATACCAAAGTCTTGGAATTGTTTGAAATTTGAAGGGTTAGTGTCACTTTGAATCCTATAAATGGATTCATTATGAGGTAATTTAATGAATTGGTAGGTGGAAGAATAAATTGATCCCATATGATGAGTCCATGTCTTACCAAGAAAAATATTATAAGAGAGAGGAAAATTAAATATCATCACCTTCATATAAATGGTGAGAGGTGGGATGGTAATGGGAATCGGCACACAAACTAAAGGAGGAACTTTAATTCTATCATATCTTTGGCATGTGGTGCATGTGGACTTGATATTTCCTTTAGAGTCTCTAAGGGTTTTGATAAAATCAAGAGAGGTAACATAAGTGTAATAAAACTCATCAATCAATGCATGTTTAACTTATATATTGCTTATTTAGACACTAATTATTATTGGAGGATAATCTCCATCAAGCATAATCTCATATAGAATCATGAAAGGGATAGGAAAATTTAAGGAAAGATAATTGTCCATTAGTTCATTAACATGGATGGAAGTCTCCTCACATTATTTTAATATGCTATCCTTAGATCCAGATAAGGTTGCTTCACATCCTATTAGGGGATGATGAGGGATGTTCATTTCAAACAATAGTTATATAATATGATTTATATGATGTGGATATGTCCTCATAAGCTCAAGGAATGGAATGTGGGATGGGAAATTAGTGAGTTCCATAATGTGATCCCACTCATCATAACCCATAAGAAGGTTGGTAGAAATAGGTGCATAATGATTAATGAGGTCATCAGAAGGAGGAGAGAAAGTTCATTCAAATTTTTTTTATAAGATGGATAAGGTTTATAACAAGGTTGTGAATTATGTTTTAAATATGAATCAGTTAGTTCAGGTGTAAGTTGAGATTAGGTAGAAGAAGTGTAGATATAAGCTTGATTATAATGAGTGTTAGGTAAATAAGATGAAAGGAGAGTAGAAATATAATGGGACATGTTATCCAAAGGAATATTTGGAATTAGTTCATCAAAGGTTATAATTTCATCTTTCCCCAACTCATTTAAATGAGTTGGAGAAGAATCCTAGACAACATGAAATCAATGAAATGAGGAGTGGTTGATTTCATGGCTGATCAATGAATAATATGTGAAGGGTGGTTGATTTCATTGTTGGTGGAATGGGTGGGTTTGTCTTGGTGTCTTAATTAGGATAATGATTAGGAAGAGTGTCTTTATAGATAGCCAAATGAGATTAATAAGACTTGAGATTTAGTATGTGTTTTATGAGCCTTAAAAGTAATTCCATAGGCATGTTAACATTTTTTAATGATATAATCATGATCTAAATTAGGTATAAGAATAAAATGCATAGATAAATAATGAAGTTTCCTACATGTCTCATTAGAATGACCCCAATTATCATGAAACCAATAAAACTTGTTAGGATCATACCAGGATTTCATAGGATGAGTGGGGTCAAGTTATCATGGTAGAGGCCTAGTTAGGCATTTAAGTAATTCAGTTAAGGATAAAGGTTTGTGAATTTTTATTTTATTTGGTGAAGATAAATGAGGATTGGTATATTATTGATAATGGTGATCTAGTTTTGAAAATTGGTTAGGAACAATATCTTGAATGGTGTGAATGGTTTCATAAAAGTCTATGACACCATCATTGGTAGAATTAAAATTTTTCTTCTTGAGTAAGAGAGGAGGACCCATATAAAGTTTGGGTGGCTCAAATTTATGCATAAGGAAAACATGGAATTTATCTTGGTTAATAACCTCCTCTAAAGTATGTGGAGAGAGAGAGAGAGAGAGAGAGAGAGAGAGAGAGAGAGAGAGAGAGAGAGAGAGAGAGAGAGAGAGAGAGAGAGAGAGAGAGAGAGAGAGAGAGAGAGAGAGAGAGAGAGAGAGAGAGAGAGAGAGCAGACCTGATATTATAACTTGGGAAAAATAGCACTAGTGAAGAGATGAAAAGGTTATCATCGACCATGTTATGTTCACATTTGTTTAACAAAGTTTTCCATCTTCTAACAAAAGATTGGGTAGTTTTGTTTTCAATTTTTTTACAATTTATGAAATGGGCCAAGTGTTTTTAGGAAGATCACTAGTTTAGAACTCTTGAACTAAATCATTCAATAAATCTTCCAAACTATCAATAGAATGGGTTCTAAGTTGGCTATACCAATATAAGGCATCACATGTGAGTGTTCTGGATAGGATCTTCTTAGAATCAAAGGTGTTCAATTAGACCCAATCCTTATAAATATTTCCAAATGTTGTGTGATGAAGGGTCAAATCGGTTGATCCATTATAATAGATGGTAGGGGTGATACCTCCTATATCAACATTAGCAATTTGAGTGGTAAGAGGATAATTTTGAAGATGCTAAATAATTTTGTTGAACAAAGGGGGTTTAAGAATGATATTTCCTTGATAATATCAAAGAGGAGGAGGGGTAACATTTTGATTATGCATTCCCCAAGTCAATGGTTGAGGATAAGTTTGAATATGGAGATGATTTTGCATTCTCATCATTTGATTTGTATTATGAGCTTGAAATATATTCATTTGATTAATTGTTTATAACAAGAGTTGGTGGGTTTAATTAGCATTTTTATCACATTTGAAGCATTGGAGTTGGTATTAGTGGCTTTGGTACCAATATTTTTGTTGGTATGAGCTTGAGAGGAATTAATGGAATGTGAAACACTAGTGGAAAATTTTTCTTATGAAGTAAAAGATGGACTATTGAAGGGATGAGAAGAGGCAAAACTTGAAGCATGATTACCTTGGGTATAAAATATTCACTAGTAGAATGATTAAGGATATTGGATCTTATAAGATACCCACTAGATGTATAACATGCCATATTAGTGGAGATACTAGGCATGGAAGTAGAAGAGGTTAAAGAAGAAGAGGTCATGGTATGAGAAGGGGTCATAATTAAGGGAAGACGCTGAGAATCAAAGAAAGTGGTATCCCCAAATCCATTTGAAAATTTGGGAGTAGGTTAATGATGATATTTAAATTGAGCACTTATCATGAGATGGTAAATGGTAGAGGGATTATTTCCTTGATGTTGAAGAAATTCACAAATAAAGAAGAGAATTTTAGGGAATGAAGAAAGGATTATGATACAAAGAGGAATGAAGAGGGGTCTTATAGTTCATTGTGTGAGTGGCTATATGAACATTAATTTCATCAAAGAGAGTATCCCTACTTTACATATGGGAAATCCTATGAGGATTAGTAAAATCCATGTTTGTTAAATTCAACTCAGTGTTAGCTTCAAATATAAAATTCATGATGAAGGATAAAGAGTAAAATATGCAAGAGAGATGAGAAAGAAAGGAAATAGGAAGTGATAGAAACTATATAGAGTTATCTAGGTTGATTTAACATAGGGAATAAGGCCTACATAGTGTACATGGTCAACTAGGTTGACCTAGCACAATAAATAGAGGTTGAAAAAGTGTACAAGGTCAATAGGGTCAACCTAGCATGGAAAATAGGTAAAAGTATACAATCTATAATAGACTGTGTCCACTAAAACAAATGTGTATTGAAATAAGAATAATTTTTCAAGTATTTAGAAAATCAAGAACTGAAAGGAAACACACAATTAATTGAATCAATTAGGTTGATACAATTGAGGCACATAACACAAAACCTTGTACCAACACTAGATAATGCAAGTTCTTGTAATACAACACACAATTTGAGAAAAAAACAATCGATCAACTTGAAAAGCAAAATCTAAGTGGTCAACCTAATTGTTATTATATTATTAGAATATTTTTAATGTGATAAGAAGTTGGTTGTAAGTAAGGAACTAGAAAGAAATCTAAGGATAGTTTTAGGATGTTTGGGCTAAAATGGATCTATATTTCCAATGGTATAGGCTTGGTATTAGGGCCTACCCCCTCACTTCACACACCACATCAATAAAGGTGTTAGGTGTTTATATATAATATACCATTAACCACATGCTTATACTTTGCTAGAAAATCAAGTTGGTTTCCCCCTTGGTGATGAAATATAAGTAGGTAGGCCTTGCATACACAATTGTTTAAATGCTTGTTTAAGATTTTATTATCTAGTCATGTGTGCATAATATATAAAATAGGGAAACTAAATGGTATATTGAAAACCACATAATTAGATAATGTGAATTATTATAAGTATAAAAATAACAAGAAATGAAAGTGTGAGATAATTACTAACATATAATGGTTAATTCCAACTTGGAAACATATTAAAGTGTTGATTTAGTTAGTAGTGTATGCACAGAATATAGAATAGAGTTGATAGTGTCACCTTTGTACTATAGAATCAAAGGTCTAAAAATAAATAGGTATGACCTAATTATCCAAACAACACATAGAATATAGAATTAGATCGATAGAGTCAATCTAGTTGACTATATAGGGGCACTTTTAAAGACTACAAACTATGAAAAGAAAGACTATAAAGAAAGAGAGAAATGATAGACAAGAACCTTGATGGCTTTGAAGATGCATATAAGTGAGATGAATATCAAATAAACTTGATAAATTCCTACAAATCCTACCAATAGGGATGAATCAATCGATCAATATTTTCAAAAGTCTATTACTGAGTGCCTAAAATATACAAGGTTGACTAAGTCGACCTAATAATCTAGACTAGATTTTTGAAAGTCTAAAAAACTATACTATGCTGACTGAGTTGATCTATTAGCCTATACCTAGAAAAAAAACCTGCACAAAAAGAACAAAGTCATTTGGATTCAATTGTGTGTTAAACCCATACAAAAAGTTAGTACTATGTCAATACAATTAGCCAAACATGTCAAATATATTATAATAAAAATGATAAAATAATGAAATAAGTGAAGAAAATCCTACAAGTATTAGATTCATGTTGGGTTCACCAAAATGTATGTAATCATACATTCATCATGTATATTAATCAATCCTAACTCAAAGAAGATAAAGCATATCTACACTTTAATTAGGAATACATTTGTTAAGTCGAAGCATGACCAATATGGGGATCTGCTAGACTTGATTAGGGATCATTTATCATAATATACCATATTAAGGAGGGTTCTAAGGCATATAATCTAACATAATCATGCAATAACCCTAAGTGGGTCCTAAGTTTTGATATTTCACCTAAATTAATAACAAGTAAAGTGAATCTACTCTAGTTCTTACCAAAGCTTGTGGTACAAACTGGGGTTAGAAACAATAAAAGTAAACATGAATAGAATACATATACTCACATCAATGTATACAAAAACATAATGCATGGAGGAGAAGAAAAAATGCATATCTATTTACTCTTATAAATGATAAATAAAGTTATGAATACTCACCTTTGGAGATGAACCCACTGAGCTTTAATATCTTCCTTGGACAAGGATCTTCATAATAATTTGTTGTGGTTTGTAAGGATGACAAGGATAAATCATTTCTAGGATACATAACATATCAATTAATCCAAAATACTTATCCACAAGATAAGATCCATATCTCTAAAGAAAGTATGGAATCCTAAGCTTTACTTCTCAAGTAGAATGGTCAATAAGTAGACGTTCATTTTCTCTTACTTATTATTTCACTTATTAATAAATGATGGAAATGAACTTGTATTTATAGGTGGATTTAACCCTTGGCCATTTTGAAAATCCTAGCTAATAGGGTCGACCTAGTCAAACTAGCACAATTTTGGAGAATTATTCACTAGATCCCAAGCTAGGTCAGCCAAAGACTGACGTAATTCCTATGTGAAAATATCTTGAAACTATACAAGGTTAACCTAGTCAACCAAGCACATCTGATAGATAAAAAGGGATTTAGTTGAGGAAAAAGAGGATAAAATGTAGTAAATTCTTGGAATGGGTATAATATATAATAATAAACTTACGGTTAATGATTTTAAGAGACAAGTGTGTAGATAACAAGTTTAAAAAGGGATAATAATCCTATAAAGTACCATTGGTCTTCTCACCCCTTTCTCGATGTACCCCTTAAGGCATACACTCAAATTTATTTTGACTTGATGGGTTCTTACAAGATACAAAGTGTTATTAATTAATAAAATTTTGAAAATATTATGTGTATACACCTTGGTCTTATACCTTATCCTAAAATCCATATAGGACCAATCTGCTTCTATGTAACCCCTAATTTTAGTTGTAAAGTTTCTAGATAAACACAAAGAAAAGTGAGGAGGAACCTCTATAACCATGACATCCTAAGCTACTAAAACAATAGGAATGGAATGAAGGGTTAAGTTTAGAACTTTGATAATACTAGTTGGTTTAGTAGAATATGCATCAAACTATAACATGCCCTTAATTTGGGGTTCATAATTCAAACAAAGCTGATATGCTATTGACTTTGGCATTAATGAAGTACTTTCTCCATTATCTACCATAGAGTTGTGTACCAAGGAGTTTTCAATGATTACATAAATTTATAAGGGAGGATCTTTGACCACTTTGTTTAACTTTCCTTCATTTTTTTGGGTTATTTTAGTGAGAATAACACTTTCCTTGTTTGGTGGCTTCTTTGAAACACTGATCTTCAACAAGCCCTCTTGAAAGATATCCACCTGAATAGGCATATAAATCATGTCCCACACTAGAAAAATCACATTGGACTTCTTCATTTCATCAATAATGTTTATGTGTAAGCTACCAACCTTTGCTTATGATTTTGGAGCCACAACTTTACTTTGAACTTATGATTTTTGGGGTATAAAGGTGTTTCTTTGGTTTTGATTTTTATGAGTTATTGGAAATTTTTGGATAGAAGTAGGCTCACTTAGTTTTGATATTAATGGGGTAAGATTATGAGACTCTTCGACTACTTCTTGGCTACCCTCCATGTTCCTTCTCTTAAACCTTGTGGTTCCTACCATGGAAATGTTTGCTTGTTTAGAACTAGCCTACTCATCAAAAGCAAAACACTCTTTTTGTTCATATTTAATCATTATATCACCCAACTAGATTGGTATTTCATTATTCCCTTAGACTTTTTGAGGCTCTTTTGGTTTGGTCAACATAGGCACTTCTATATTCTAGGCCATAGAGCTTGATTGAAACCATAACTAGCACCCTACTGTCACTGATCATTGAAAGCCTAATCAAACTTGGTGCTTCAGACAATGGCTTGATTAAATGACTGATTTCAAGGTATTAAATTTTCAAATTCTTATGCAATGTTTTTTTTGAATAAGTACCAAGGTTTTAGAATCACCATTAGGATTAAAATTGTAATTAGTATGCCTAACATAGTTGGGTTGTCCTTGTCCTTGTAAATTTACCTTAAAGCATGACCTATTAGCTTCATAAGGTTATTGGGGATGATATAGGAGATGATAAGGTCTATTACACTGAGATTTTTTACTTTATACATTTACCAATTCATTTCCCAAGGTTTGAAACATATTTTTGAGTTCATGAAAGTCAATAGACTGACTAGTTGAAGCTTTTTCTTATTTTGGTGCAGGTATGGAAGCATGTATTGGAAAAGGAGGAATGGAATAAAGGGGAGGAATGATAATTGGAGGTAGTTAAATATTTTTAAATTAAGGAATAAGTGGCCTATGTGTGAGCTTTATAGCTTGTACTAGGCTATTCTCTACTATAATTTCCACTTCATAAGCATCTAGTAGTGTGTTTCCCCCATAAACTATATCATTGCTACATCACTATTGAGATATTTCAAGTATAAGAGGAAATAATATTTAGGAGTATTCTTGACATAGATTGGAATCATATCCCATGTATTTTGAAACTTGCTATTGAAATCTTGCATAGCCTCTTGAGGATCCCTCTTTATTGTAGTCAACTATTTTACTAGTGACAAGTGGTCACTCTTATCTTCATACCTCTTGCACAAAGCATCACCTAACTGGTCCTATGTTGTGATGGATTTAAGAGTAAGGTTTTTATACCAATCTGGGGCCTTTCCCTTGAAAATATGTCAAACAAAATAATAGCCACATTTTTATAGGAGTTAAGAGTAAGGTTCCTATACCAATCTAGTGTTTTTACCTTGAAAGATATGTCAAAAAACCTAATAGCCACATGTTCCTAATTGATATAATGAATATTACAAAATTTGGATATATATTTTGATTGTTTAAATGGGTTTTAGAATTGTCTCTTATATAGTAAGGTACACTCTTAAGGGCTACCACTAGGATAGGAACATACTAATTGAGGTCCAAAGGAATTTGACCATTCAAATACATAAAAGGAATACCTCTAGGGGTAGCCATGGTAGTGAAATATTCTAAAAAGGATATTCTTATAGAGGTAGACTTAGATATTTCTTTAGGATGAAAGTTTCAGAATATGGATGGGTGTTAGCAAACCTGAATCTTTTTGATAAGTTAAAATCTAATTAAATAAATTCAAAAGGAATACCTCTATAAGATGATATTTTAATCACTTGTGGCATGAAAGAGGGGTATTTTTGTGCCACCATAATGTTGAGTGTTCATTGGAGTTACCAAATGTTAAGAGTGTGGATTCAATAGATGGTATAAATGGATCAATGCCAACATCAATATCAATTAATATTATTCAAATTTAGTCCCACTAAATATACCATAAACTATTTTAGCATATAAATACACCCTTTTAAGAGGTTTATTTAAGATCTCTCACTCCTAGCTATAAAATGGGATCAACCCCAGACTGTGGGTATCCTATGATGGGGTAAAGCCTCTAGATAAGGCTAGGTCCTCTTGTTAGCTCACCTAAACTATTAATTTTTCTTGGAAAATGGATAGAAGGGTTTGAATGTATGACTAAAAAAATAATTAAGGTGATGCACCAAAATTAAATACACTCCAAATTTTGTGAAACTAACACTAAGGTAGTTCAAAGACAAGCCTCACACAACCTCTTAAACTAGTCATTTTACATTAATATTTCTAAAACTAGGCTTGATAGACAAGATATGAAGAATGGAGGAGTACAAAAATCACACTATGAATTCATTAATGACCAAAAAATCACAAATTAAAACCTAAAACAATGGTGGAATACATATAAAAAGGCAAGAAAGAAGGACAATTACCAAGGAAGAACACCTCTCCAAAAGGCAATCATGCACGAATTAAATATAACACTAGATATAAGAAAGAGATTATTGAGGTGTTGCCAATTATTTACCTAAGGTGTCCAAGTGTTTCCATGATTTGTCAAGTATGCATGGTTCTCAATGACAAAGTGTGCCTTAGTGATCATGCATGGAGCTTGCTATGTTTGCTTAGTTAGGCAAGGTGATTGATGTAGGTGATGTGTTAACCATGTTTGATAGGTCATATTAGGGGTAAATAATTCTTGGGGTAATTATGGAAGTGAAAGGAATTAATTGAAGTATTATTTTGAAATTATAGGTTCTCCTAGTCAGTTTGGTAGATCTTCTTATGTAATCAATTGATGACATTATAATTCATATGTGTGAAGGTGTCAGAAGAAAATGGTCACATGGGTTTGTTGATATTTGATCCTAGATCATGTGTTTTAAATTTTAGGTCTTGAAATGAGGTTTATAAAAATTTATTATAGTGTAAATCTGGTCTCCCATGCAAATTTCACTAGTTTCCATAGTTAAATTTGTATCAAAAAGTGACTGTTGGAATTCAAATATTTAAATTTACAAAGGAAAACTATTGCTCATTGTTTTGAATATAAATTTTGAATTAGGATGAATTTTATGGTTGTATAAATATTAAATTTCTATATAATTTTAATGGAAATCCAAGAAAAATGATTTGGAGGTTTGAATGGTCATACACCTACATTTATTGTGGTATAAGGATTTGACTTTCTTTTGCAAGTGACCTGAGAAGGGCGTTTGAGTTCTTATTGATGGTGTTTGGATTTTTCAAAGTGAATTATCCATCAAAGAGTGTTGTAGACTACATTATGATCATCTATTTTTATTTTGGATGTTTGACCAATCCATCTTTAGTATGAATAATTGTTTGCAAGTTGACTTTTGGTTTGTTCCCGGTCATTTCATGTACAAGAAAAATGTTTGATAGGTTTTAAAAATGTAGAAGTGTGTAGGGATGAATTTAATAGTTTTAGGATGTATTAAGGGTCATGTGGCATGTAAATATATGATTTTAATGGGTATTATGTCCTATTTTTCTTTGATGGAGTGATAAAAGGATGAATAGGTCTCCATGGAGTTAAAAGGGCTTATTAGGCCTAATTGAAAGGTGTTTATGCTTAAGGGTGATCTATAAAATATATGGATGACATATATAGATGATTTTGATCCTATTTATATTTTAATACAAGATTTAAGGGTTAATTCATGCCTCTTGGCTGAATAAGAATATGATTATAAATAAAGATGAAGTTTTCTAGAGTTGATATAAGAAGGATAGTGAAGTATGTGTGTGCTTGGTGGATATATTGAAGATAATATCAAGTTGAGGAATATGTACATGACCTATAGGTAATATTTATGAAGTTATAATAGTGTTCTTATAGTTTTTAAGATTGAATATGAGTGAATAATTGTAAAGTGGTCCAAAAGGGTGTTTTATATGCATTGCTTATATGTGAAGGCTTGATAAAGTGTGAAGGGTTTAAGAGAGTTTATATTAAGTTAATTAGAGCTATAGATTTGTTAATATCAGAATGTGTTGTGTGGGTGCTCAACATCTAGGATAAGTTAGTGTTTGTGCATGCTTAGGGGTTGGTGATCCTTGTGAAGTGGGTGCTTGACTAAAGTATCATGTTTTTAAATATTTTATAGAACTATAGTTCACTTATTTTAAAACTTTTGAGTGGGATTTATTACCCATTAGGGTTTCCCACATAATGCTTATGTCATGAGTGTTGATATTGCATAGTTTTCTTTATTCATTATAATGACTAGTTTGTATGCTTCATGATTTTTTATGTTGAATGAATGAGAGTTTGAAGTTTTAGGGTTGGAAATTGAATAATTACATCACTGATTCACCCCCCCTTCTCATTTATTATACATATAACAATTTCTATCAAATCCATACTTTTTTTGCAATTTTAACCACTTAAAGGTGATCTCAGGTACAATGAGTAGTCATTAAATGTAAGGTGGTTTCTCTACTAAGAAATAACCATTGTTTAATAGATCCAAATAATATTTTTGGAGTGCAAGGATTAGGACCTACATCATGTCTCTAGGTTTTGACATTTGGCAATCTATTATGGATGGTTATTCCATACCTTCTACTCCTTTAACTAGTATAGCGAATAATAAGTTGAGTGAGAAAAATTATAAATATATGAATGATATAATTTGTGGCCTATAAAAGGATTAGTTAACCAAGGTAATACATTTCAAATATATTAAGGAAATTTGGGAAAAGTTGTAGATTATCTATGAACGATATTCAAAGGTTAAGTTAGCTAAATTATAGACCTACTAAAGGTAATTTGAGGGCCTCAAAATGAAATAATAAGATAATGTGCCATCCTATATTATAATAATTGATGAGGTGGTAAACATGAAAAAAATTCTTGGAGAGGAGACTAAATAAGTTACTATTGTACAAAACTTACAAAGGTCTCTCACCCTCAAGTTTGATTCAAAGTTTTCTGCTGTAGAAGAAATTCATGATCTCATAGTGATGAAAATTGATAAATTACATGGCATCCTTACTACCTATGAGATGAGATTCAATGAATATAAACCACTAAATAATTAAGTACCCTTCAAGGTGATCAAGGAGATAAAAGGCAAAAAGAACAAGCTAAGTCTTAAATATTTTGATCTTAATGAATATCAACTTGAAGCCATGATTACAAGAAAGTTGAATATGGAATTAGGTAAGTATGAAGGGAAGATTACTTTCAAATTTTTATCATGTGGTAAAGTTGGTCATTTTATAGCTAAGTTCCTAGATAGAGGCAAGTTTGAACACAAGGAATCTCATGAGGCTGAGCAAAAGAAATTTGAGGGTCCTAACAAGTACAAAAAGTTCTTTAATAGGAAAAATGGAAAGGAGTCATAAAAATGTAATAATATACTTTACCATGAAGAAGATAGTAAATCATATATTGAATAAGAAGGAAACACATCTGATAATGATGATTAATCTCATGATGAAGACAAAGAGACATTGGTCATGCTTCTCAAGGATGATGTAGGTAAATATTCTTTAGGTAGAGATCTCTTTAATGGAGATAACATAGAGGAAAAATATGAGAAAGTCACTCTTGAAGATAAATATATGAATACATTGGAAGATATGAATCTACTATAAGTAAAGATCAAAAATTTATCATCCTTGATTAGTTCTTATGAGGAGAAAATTGGCTTGTTTGAAGAAAGGTTGAGCAATGAAGTTAAAGAGCATGATGAGATCACTCAATAAGTTGAAACTCAAGATTTTACCTTTTATAAAGAGATAAAAAGTAAATATTAATAATTTTTCACATACAAGTCATAAATGAAATCTTTTCAAGTGAAACTAGATCAAGCTATAATCAAGCTTGAAACATATCAAACATTTGAGAAAAGTATAGTTGATCTTAATGATATATTGGGCACTCAAAATGTCTCAAATTATAAATCAGGCCTAGGGTTCCATGGAGATGTTCAAAATGATAAGAATATTGATAAAATAATGACGATAATTAGGAGAATAATCATGTTAATTAGAGTTATAATAAAGACAAGAAAGATGATAATTTGAATAAGGGGGACAACTCTAAAAGCTATAAAAGTAAAAATCAAATCAAGTAGCCTAATGCAATGAGGTATAATAACTCCTTCAATGACTACTATTACTCTTGTCATCAATTTTGTCATAGGATCATTGATTGTAAAATAAAATCTCCTATCAAGATATTTTCATGGAATAATGAGCAAGATAATGACAAGTATGAAGAACATCATCACTCAAGATAGTCAATAGAACCATAAGGAAATAATGACATCTTGTGAAATAGGTGTTAAGAGATTGGTTATGTTGTAAGGTTTTATAATGCCCTCATCAAGAGACCAAATGATCAAATGTATGAATGGGATGATGAAACTTCAAACAGTCATCATATGGATCATGCACAAGGTATGAACAATTAGAGAAACTTCATTTGTTTCAAGTGTCAAGAGAGAGGTCATATTTCAAGGTTTTATAGGAATGGTCATTATTCTACTTTAAATAATGATTATCATAACATGAATAAAAGGAGCCATAATGAATGGAGACCTAAGGAGGTTAATGAGAAATAGGTTTAAAATGGACTATTTGTCATGATAGAACAAGGTAAAAGTTCAAGTGTAAAGATCGGGCCTTATCTACTCAAGGGGATAAGAAGATCAAGAAATATTTTGAGTCAAAAAGAAAGAATAAAGTTAAGAGCTTAGTCAAATTAAAATTGATAATGAGGCAAGATTGGAAGTCAATTAAGAGAATGGAGATGTGGGAGTATCCTAAGTTTTGGTACATCTACTCCCTCTATGGTAAGTGGGTGTCTCTACCTATGCTTCTTAGGAGACATATTTTAATATGGAATCATGTATGCATGATCTAGACTATGTTCAAAATTCCAATCAGTACAGAGGTATGTAGAGTTGTTGATTGGTCTTTAAGACCAATGTCATTTTGGTATAGAATATATGATATTATATTACTAAGCCTTGTATTAATAATTATAATGTCTTTGGTTAAGGGGTAGTAATAATTACATGAACTTTATCTATAGGTTTGTGATGAAAAGCTTTAAGAGGTCTGTTCAGGGATATTGGTCCTAAATGCATGTTTTTTGTTAAATTTTGATGCTTGGTTTGATAGGTAAAATCATGAAGTATAGAGGTAAAGATGGTATGGAGTGTGGAGAGATATTTACCAATTGTATTCCATGTGGTTTCATGCATTGTAATGGTCATAAGTATCTCTAATGATATTTTTTTTAGTTTTTCTATTTTGCTTAGTGGTGATTGCTTAGTGAGAGCTCATCTTGAAAAATTGGTACTTTTGAGGTCTATGAATCCATCCAAGGTTAGAGGATATTTGGATTTGATGTATTAATCTAAAAAATGAGTTAATGAAATGTCAAAAGGTTTTCATGAAATTTCTAAGGTGTTTTGGCATAGTGACAAGGGTATACACATGGTCTGTATGCACATAATGACTGGTTCTAGTTAATCAAATGAAGATTTGTGAGTGGTTAAGATGACTTTGTTTAATATAAACATGTTTTGACCTCATATATATGTGCTAGTAGGTCAAAAACCATGTCATGGATCTATGGTTCCCAAAGGATTAAAAACTCAAAAGTTGGTCCAAAAGTGTATATTATTTACCTATAGGTGTGAGATAAGTTTTAGGAGTTAGAATTGACCGTAAGTTGGTATGTTGAACACATTCCTCTTTGATGCCTAGTTTTTGCACAATATTGGTTACTGAACTTTATAAAAGATTTGAGGTTTGATTTTGATTAATATATTTAAATGGACACAATATTACTCTAAAAGTGTTTCAAAAACATCTATAAGTGTATAATGTGTCCTATGGTTGAGGATTTGTGCAAATTGGGAGCTAATTGGCAGGTTAATGTGTGAAGGAGCTATGACACAAAGTAAGAGTTGGATTATTATTTTAATCTAGATATGAAAAGGAGCTATGACACAAAGTAAGAGTTGGATTATTATTTTAATCTAGATATGAAATTTCAATCAATGATGGTGCATACATAGAAATTTATGGTCTCTTCAAGGTTCAGGTAGGGATATTAGGCCTCTAAATAATGCTAGGTGACTCAAATGAACTTTTTGGTCATTTTATCAAAAATACCAAGGTATGATTGTTATTATATGAGTTTATAAATTTATTTTGAACATATTTTATATTTTTAGAGTGTCTTTAACATCTATTTTTGATCATGAAATTTATTTGTGAGAGAAAAATTGAAGGCAACCATGAAATTTTATCATGGTTGAAGATGGTCTGAAGGTGATCAAGGGGTGACCAAACTAAGTTAACTTAAGGGGAGTCCCTCTAAATGTTCTTAAGGTTTAATAATTATAATTTTATTCATATTTTTCATTTATTATTCTTTTAATGGTACATGGTCAAAGGAGATTTTTTTTCAATCAGAAGGCTTGAGGTAGTCATGGTAACGATTGGTATGCATAATGATATGGGGAGTTTCTATTATCTCTCAAAGTATATCCCTTGATGATTTTAGATTTGAAAACATCTAAAATTCCTTAATATTATCAGTTAATCCCACTTTATCATTGTGTCAAAGGGGGAGAAGATGTTTGTAAAGGTGTTAGAGGTACAATCATTGAGAGTGGGGGTGAATAAGTGAGCCCAAATATTTTAGTTTCAATTTCAATAATTTTAAAATATTAAACAATAAACATATATCAAATTGATTAAAAAACATTAAAAATAGATCTCATTCTTTTAATGCATACACAAGATCAAACACACAACACATAGTTCCTATGAAAAACCCTCATGGGGAATAAAACCCACTTTCAAGCCTACAACACATGGAATACTTATTGTATAAGAGATTAAAAAAGAGAGTGATAAAGACCTTCTAACCAAGATTTAGTGAAACATAAATTTCATAAGGACCACATACCACTAATATGATCAAGTTCTTGTGACCTAAGGCCTTTAGTGAAACACTTATTTCATAAGTAGCAATTGCCTTTAAGGAAGATCAAGTCCTTTAGACCTTCCTCTGAAATGAACACCTCCAAATTAAGACTGATGTATTCAATAATTGATGATGGGTCTCAATTTTCTAACCCCTTCAAAAAATCCCTCTCTATCTCATTCCGGATTCTCATAAGCATGCCACAATCTCTATATTTCTTCATTCAAATTGTGTTCATATGCACACTCAGACCTCTTCATATATCCTTAGAATTTAAACCCAAAATATCACTATTATGACATAAAAAATGTGACCTAAAGTTAATATACATATTAATCAACCTAATTTAGTCATCAATTCATCCAATAGGCACACTACCTATCTCTGTCTTCTTCACTTCAATGAATTCCTCTCACACAAGCTGAGAAACCATCTCCTTTGGTTTCTCTATATATAGACCCTTCATGCTAAAAAAATTATTGTTTGGATAATATACTTGACTTTATCCTTAAGGATTATCTCACATCAAGACACAACTCAAAAATATTCTTCATAGGTCAGCCATAGCATCTATAAGTCACCCTTAAGTAGCTACACCTTTCAATTAGGCCCTTGTAGTACTTATAGGTATCATGGAGGCCTATTCACCCATTTATAACTTCATAAAATAAAAAATAATATATGAATACTTTAAATTAAATATTTACACTCTGCATGACCCTTTTGACATTCTTAAATTGTTACAGTCATCATTGCATTCTTCTGTGCAAGATCAATCAACTCAAATAATAGCCTTATTTATAAGGACATGATGAATGAAAAAAATCAAATTATTAATCTTAATTGATATCTAATATAGATTGTTCAATCTTCAAAATACCACAAATATCATTATTAAGGAGTCTAAAATACTTTCCAATATCTAATTCATCATGATACATCCAAACAATAACAAAATAAGCTCAAACAACCTTCTCATATCACTTATAGTCCATGGTCAAACATATAATCAAATTTAGAGAACAATATTTGACTATAAATAAATTAAAACATTATAACTAGGTTTAATAGATGCACAATAAGTTTTCTTCAATTTTTATTTTTATATCACCTTTGAATTCATCCTAGATCAAAAGTTATGGATAAAATACAGAGCACTAGTTTTTCCTTTTACAAAATTAAAATATTCAAATGCCAATGGTCACATTCAAATCTTAGACACTACGATATCATCTAATTTCCTTATTTCTTAGATTAATCATACACATTTTATCTTATTCTAATGTTATCTACCTTTAATTTAATTAAACAACTGTCACTTTGATCACTTTGACTCCACTCATGTTGTTAGATCGATCTGTATGAATACACATAAACCATTTGATTCTTATCATTTACCTTTTCTCAACATTAAACATCATGAACTTATTATCATCTCACTACTTCTAGACATCTTGGATAAAACAATCTCCATTGATCTCTTTTGACATTTTCTTGAACTTTGCCTTGTGCAAAATTGACTAAGGAACCACTACAATATGCCTGAAAGGCCAACTTTAGATAGACATATCTTTTGTTGTACTCAAATGCATGTTATCAAATTTAAATCATATGATCTTTATCCATAGGTGAATAAAACCATGTGTCAAACTTATCTTGAAACCTTCATGCATGTGATATATAACTCCATTAATCTACTCACTCAAAGTTTTCTACCACATAGCCAACTATGTCAAAAATTGCCTAGAAGGCCAACTTTACACATGGATATCTTTTGATGTGCTTCATCGCATGACCTAAAAATTAGTGCATATCAACTAGGCACAAAAATAAATAAACCCATATGATCAACTCATTCTAAAATTAACACACATGAAAAATATGACTACATCAAAATGTCTACTTAGCTTTTCTTGCCACATGCAAATTTGGCTATGGGAAAAGATTGTCAAACTCCCAGGGAGCCCAAATTTATACTTTCATATTTTTTTTCTCATTTATTAATATGACCTAAGATTTATCACATAATATATTATATCTTATAGTAATTCATACATATATAAATATACTCTTGAAGCTTTCATATGTGCGAGATATGACATCACTAACCTACTTACTTAGCTCTATTTGAAAATAGAAAAGATTGTCAAAATTCTTGGGAGCCCAAATTCTCACACACATATCTTTGGATGAACTTAATTTCATGAATTAAGACTTGGACCATAGAAAATTTGGACTAATTTGGTCATAACCATATGACTAAATCCACTACCAAATTAATTCCACTTATGCACATAATCACTCAATGTATCCTTGACCTATTATAGGATATATTTCACAATATCAATAATTTAGACTCATCCCTAATCATATCTAAATATTCAAACTCTTAAGATCAGCCAAGATTACTTCAATAATACTAGGATAAACATATTTTAAACTTTGTCATTGTCACTTTAGACTATCAAGGCATTTATTCCACTCACTTGGACACTTCCATGACATCACCATGACATGATTAAAAATTATCTAACAATATCTCCATTTTTCATTGATGTTAACACCCATCATAAAATAATATATAGCTCACCTTCCTTCTCTCTCTTCAAACACTCCCACAATAGGAACTTTCTCCCCCTTTGACACAATGACAAAGTTGGCATCAACTAATATTGATGAATTAAAAATACCATAAATAGGAAAGGACCACCTTATAAAGATGATATAAACTCCACCTTACCTTTAAAATACCTTTTCTTTGCCTTGTCAACTTCCTCTTGCTCCATGCCAATACTCTGTTTAACCAAGCACTACAACTAATGAAGAAAGAACCCAAAAAATACTAAAATATAATAGAAATCACCAATAACATCTAATATTAACTCCCCCTAATATTATTGATCCATTTTACCTCTTGATCATCTTTAGATATCCATACACCATGAAGAACCACCATACATGCTTACTTGCATTCTATCTCAAGCTACCACAAAGACCACCAATAGAACTTCATGACCATCACCAAATAGGAAAAAATGATATAAAAAAACCTAATAAATATCCTTGAAATAATTATACCTTTCTATTTTGGATAAACTAAACACAAAGCACTCTTCTTCTCACTAGGCCTATCTAGACTCTTTGTAACCCTACATGGAACTTCTAAAGCCCACAAATTTTACTAGACATACCTTAAAAATTTGAAACTTAATATATATATATATATATATATATATATATATATATATATATATATATATATCACTCTCATATGCCCCCTTAATAACACAAATTTTAATCACCTATCTAATCCCATGTAACATACTTCCTTCACAAACCTACTAACCAATTAGGCCTCCATTTTGACAAAAACATGAATAATTTGAAAAATAAAAACCTTAAGTTATTTTTGAAGCTTGATTTGACAACCCATTTGGAAAATTTAACCTATTAATAATAATTAAACATAAATTAATAAGTTATACCCCTTTTCTATCATAACCCAAAACCCTATAAACTCAAAACAAACAAGGTCAACATAATGCCTTCCAATCAATGCACAGTCCTAAAAATTCTTGGACACTTGGAGATAGAAATCAGACACTTCTAGAACAATATTTGATCTACCAAACCATTAGGGACCCATACATCCCATAACACACTTTAGGCTCGCTTTCCCTTAAGCAAAAAATAAGAAAAATGAGAGTACTAAAAAATCTCCAATTTGACTTCAAGATACCTTTAGACTAGAAAACCACCCGGAACATGATATAATAAGGTAAAAAAAGTTTTATATGAAAAAATATCATCTTGAAAAATCACAAATAGTATTTTACCACTTGAAAACCTTTAATCTAACCTTGTTGATTAACCATATATAACTATCAACTTCATAACATCACTCTAACATCACCACAACATATCTTCCACTTGGACATACCTGCTCCAACTAAAAACACTCATATCTAGCCTTCTAGGACCATCTTAAGAACACCATAAAAACACTTTCTTATCCACTAAAAGGAGTCTCTTAATAATTATGGATAGATACATCCTCTACACTACAATGCTCTAAAACAAAGTGAAGGTAGGAGTGGCCCACATCACCTTAGTAACCACTAGAATCTTCTAAAGGCTATAATATTTCTTGATTTTGTTCTTCTTCTTCGTAGTCTAAACTATGACAACTTTTTACTTTTATAAATCACTCTCCTTATCTTCTAATATTAAATTGATAATACATGGAGATAATAAATATTCATGACATACCTTTTCATTTGAAGATTCTTCCTTATAGTTCATAACCTCATCACTAGGCACTAACAACTAATGTTCTTTGCATGAAATTTTCTTAGTAAAAATAGGATGTTCACTTGAATCCATACACACCTCATAACTAGCCTCAAACATAAAATTGGTCTTCTTCTTGAGCTAGGCCTCTTCATTCACAACATGAGTAGACAATGAGAACCTTTGACACTCTTTAACTTTTGTAGAATTCTCCATCATAACAAATAGATTACTTGGATCAATAGACCCATTATGACTCATATTTACTATCTTTTGTTTCCATGAGTTAACTTTCCTTCTTCCTTGTACTCTAGGAGCCTGAGTAAACTCATTTTGAATTAATGTCCTTTGCTTTTATAATCTATCAATATGAAAAATCTTATCACAGTTATAACAAACCATTATTTTTGAAGTGGACTCAACTTGCCTTACCTTATTTGGACATTACTTATCAAAGTGTCTATCATCAAGATAGTTGAAGAACTTAGATTTATTCACACCTTTTGAATAATGACCCACATCATAATTTTATGCAAACTCATTTCTAATAGGTCTCTTGCATTCTCTAGCTCTATGCCTAAATTGATTACATGTGTAACAATAATCATTGAAACTTACATACCTCATGGCATTTTATTTTTTGATATAATTTGTCTTCAATCTGATAGCACCTTCAGTCCTTCTTTGATGATGTCTTCAAATTCAAATTGTTCTTGTTCACATTAGTATTCATCTTGTCTTGAGTTTAATTCTCTAATTCTTCTTTATATCCAAGCCCAGTTATATCACTTTCATGATTTTGATCATTCAAAATATTATCTAGATGACTTGAGCTCTTTTCAAATCTCATAAATGACTTCACCTTACTAGATGTCTTCTCTAAATTAGATTTTAATGACTCATTTTCTATTTCATACCTTGAACATTCATCTTCCTTATCTCTAAATCTTGTAGACAAGATTAAGCAAAAACTAAGATGCTTGAAAATATCTTCATGTTCTTTGGTGTCTTCATTAAATCTTTCCTCAAACACATTGAATTGATCTTCATTGTCCTTGATTTAATACTTCTTATTAATATTATTCTCAACCTTTAGTTCTTCCAGAGCCTTTACAAATTTAGTTTCATTTTCCACCTCATTTTTATCATCATATAAATCAATAAAAGTAGAATCCATTTGATGTGACAAACTACCTTCCTCAGCCATGAAGAGGGCTTCATCTTTAGTAGGACCATCATCTTCATGATCATACTCTAAGTCACTGAGTTCACTCTCATCTAATGAGTTGTAATCTTCTTTGGTGTAGAGATTCTTCTTGTAATTGAAGTACTTATTCATATCATCAAACCTTCTAAAACCCTTTCTTCTTTTATCAAACCTTAATGATCTCTTTCCATCATCATGACCTTGATCATGATCTTCACCATCATTCTTCTTATTCTTATGAGTGCACTATTATCAAAATGTCATATCTCACCACAATTCAAGAATTTGAAGGGTATCTTACCCCTATACTTACCTAACCCTATTTTCAATTTCCTTGTAAATAAAGAAATTATTTCATCTTCATCAATATTAGATGTGTTATATTCTTTGGGTTTCTTACCTTATAATTTCTTCTTTAGCTTTATTTATGTCTTGAATGTTGCTTCCTTCTTTGGTTTTATATCATCATTATTCCTCATCTTATAAGCAATAAGGATGCAATGAAATTCATCCAATTTCAATTGAGTAAGATCATAACTTTCTTATATAGGAGATACTTTAGGATCAAAATTGAGAGAGAGGGACCTTAATACCTTTCAAACTATAGTAGCTTCTTCAAGGTTCTCTCTAAGACCTTTGATGATGTTCACAATCTCATTAACTCTCTGTAGAAAAGATAACACAAAATATTCTTCCTTCCTCCTGAGACTCTTAAATTGTCTTCAATGACTCTATAACTTAACAAGATTGACCTTTGAATCTACTTCATAAATGATCTGCATTTTATCCCATATCTATTTAGCATATTTACAATGGATTACCTTGGTGAACTCAATATATATAAGACCACAAGTGATGGCATTCATTGCCTTAGAAATATTCTCAAATATCTTCTTGTTTGCAGCACTAAATGGATAATTAGTAAGATCAATATAACCATCCATAACAAATTTCCAAACATCAAACCCTAGGGACATAATGTATTTCCTCATCCTTGCACTCCAAAAATTATAACTAGATCCATTAAACATTAAAATTTTCTTAGTAGATAAACCTCCATGATAGCTAGCAATATTATACCTTAGATCACCTTCAAGATGTAAATCCTTTACCACATGTCATACTCTGATACCAATTGTTAAATGTATAATCATTGAGAGGGGGGTGAATCAAAGAGCTCACATATTTCAATTTCAATTTCAATCCTTTAAAACTATTAAAAAATCAACATATATCAACTTGATCAAACAACATTAACAAGAGATCTAATTCATTCAATACATACAAAAAATCAAACACACAAAACATAGTTGCTATGGGAAACCCCCATGGGGAATAAAACCCACTCCCAAGCCTGTAACACATGGACTACTTGTCCAATAAGAGATTATAAACTAGAGATTGATTAAATCCTTTTGAATAGGATTTAGTGAAACATAAATTTTAAAATGAGAACATGCCCCTAAGATGGTCACTTGATTTTTTCTATCAACCTTTGTCAATTATTTTTGACCTAAGGCCTTTAGTGAAACACCTATTTCATAAAGATCAACTACCCCTAAGGAAGATCAAGTCCTTTAGACCCTCCTATGAAATGAACACCTCCACCTTAGGATTTATGACTTAAAAACTTGATCATGGATCTCTAATTTTTTAACCCCTACAAAAACTCACTCTTTATCTCATATAGGCCTCTCACATAGGCATGAAATAATCTCTCTCCTTCACTCAAACTATCCTCATATACACACTCAGACCTCTTCAGATGTCATTAAAATTTATACCTACAAGAGCATTATTATGACATCATAAATTTTACTTATAGGTCATACACATAATCATCAAACTAATCTAATCATCAATTCATCCAATAGGAACACTACCTATCTCACTTCTCCACTTCAATGAACTCCTGTCACACAAGCCAGAAACCATCTCCTTTGGTTTCTATATATATAGAGAATTCATGATAACTAGATTCTTGGTTAGCCATTAGACATAAATTAACTTTAAGGCTTCTCTCACATGAAGAAAAAAATTAAAAAAAATCTTCATAGGTCAGCCATAGCATCCATGGGTCACCCTTAAGCAACTACACCTTTTGATTAAGCCTTTGTAGCCCTTATAGGTCTCACAGACACCTATTCACCCATTTAACAATTCATTGAGAAAAATAAGAAAATATTAGAATTTTAAATTCATATCTCCACTCCACATGACTCCTTTGACATTTTCAAATGCTTGGAGTAATTGTTTCATTCTTCTATGTAAGATCAATCAACTCAAACAATATTCTTGTTCATAAAGACACTATGAAAGAACACATAATCAACTCATTAAGATTTGTTCATACTAAATATTGATTGTTAAATATTTAAAATATATAATATATCATCCACAAGGAGTCTAAAATAATTTTTAATAGATAATTCATTAAGATACATCCAAATAACATCAAAACAAGCTTAGACAACCTTCTTAGGTCACTTATAATCCATAGTCGAACATAAAGTCAACTTTAGAGCATACTATTTTTGATTGTACATACATTCAAACATTATATATAGTTTTAAGAAATGAAATAAGGAGTTATATTCAAATTTTCTTGTATACCACCTTTGAATTCATCTTAGATCAAAAGTTATGGATAAAATATAGAGCACTAGTTTTTTCCTTTGCAAAATTAAAATATTCAAATGCCAATAGTCACAATTAAACTCAGACACTATGATATCATCTCATGTCCTCATTTATAAGATTAATCATGAAAATATTATCTTATTTTAAGGATATCTATATTTAATGTCATTAAAAATTTGTCACTTTGATCATTTTTACTCCACACACATTTTTAGATCAATCTGTACGAATACACATGAACTGTTTGATCCTTATCTTTTACCTTTGCTCATCATTAAACATCATGAAATTATTATCATCTCACTAATTCCTGACATATTATAGAAAAAACTCTCCATTAATATAGTTTGAGAGTTTATTTAACTTTATCTTGTGCAAAATTAACTAAGGAACCACTGCAATATGGTTAGAAGGTTAACTTTTGATAGATATATCTTTTGGTATGCTCAAATGCATGTTATCAAATTTAAACCATATGATATTAATTCATAGGTGAATACAACCATGTGTAAAATAATCTTTAAACCTTCATACATGTGAGATATAACTTTGTTAATCTACTCACTCATATTTTTCTGCCACAAAGCCAACTATGTCAAGATCTACTTGGAAGGTCAACTTTGTACATGCATATCTTTTGATTCACTTCATTACATGACCTAAATATTAACACATAAAAACTAGGAAAAAAAAATAAAAAAAATATATGATCAAATAATTTTTAAACTACCATATGTGTGAAATATTAGTACATTAAAATGCCTACTCAATTTTTCTTGCCACATGTAAATTTGGCTATGGGAAAACACTTTCAAATTACGTGAGAGCCCAAATTTTTAATTTCATATATTTTGTTGTGATTAGTTTCATGATATAATATTTATCACATAATATCTTATCTCATATATTAATTCATTCATATATGAAGTTACTCTTGAAACTTTCATACATGTAAGATATGACATTACCAAACTACTTACTTGGCTCTGTTTCAACATAAAAAACACTATCAAAATGCTTGGGACCCAAATTTGCACACACATATCTTTAGCCATGATTCATCACACGAATTTAGACTTTAATGATATCAAATTTGGACAAATTTAATCATAACCATATGATTAACACCCCCTAACCCATTCATGTGTGTAAATTCTGATGTCATCAAACTACCAACTCATATTTTCTATAATTGGACCCAAAATGTCTAGATAAAAACTATGGAATATTAGATGAATTCCACTTATGCACATAATAAATCAATGAAACATTGACCTATGATAGGACCTCTTACATAAGATCAATAATTTAGACTCATCCCTAATCATCTCTAACTAGTCAAACTCTAAAGATCAACCAAGTCTACTTTGAGCATACTAAGATAAGCACATTGCACACATTGTCATTGTCACTTCAGACTATCAAGGAACTTCATCCACTCACTTATACACCTCCATGACATCACCATGACATCATTAACAACTATCAAACAAAAGGGATAAAGATTATGGGTATAGTTTTATTGTTGGCTTTGAAAACATTTACAAATGTTGACATCAATGATAAAGGGGAAGATTATTAAAGTATTTTAAATTATTTCCATATGGTGGCCAAGTGTGCCCATGAGTTTTCAAGTATTCATGTTTCTTAAATACAAAGTCTACCTTAGTGATCATGCATGGAGCTTGCTATGTTTTCTTAGTTAGACAAGGTGATATATATTGGTGATGTGTTAACCATGTTTGAGATGTCATACGAGGGGTATTCTTGTGGTACTTATGGACTTGAAAATAATTTATTGGAAAATTATTATTAAATTCTAGGTTCTCTTAGTCAACTTGGTAGATCTTCCTAAGTAATTAGGTTGATGACAACAATATTCGCACATGTGGAGGTGTCAAAAAAAATGGTCAAATGGGTTTATTGAGATTTGTGCTTATATCATGTGTAAAAAATATTAATTCTTGACATGAGGTATATAAAAATTCATTTTAGTGTGAATTCGGCCTCCTAGGTAGATTTCACTAGTTTCCATAGTCAAATTTGCATTAAAAAGTGATTGTTGAAATTTAAATATTTGAATTTACAAAGGGAAACTAGTCCTCATTATTTTACATATAAATTTTGATGTAGAGTGAATTTAGTGGTGGTATAGAAATAAAACTAGTATTTAATTTCAAGGTAAATCCAAGAAAAATTATTTTGAGGTTTGATTGGTTGTACATCTGTATTTATTGTGGTCCAAAGTTGACTAAGGATTTGACTTTCTTCTACAAGTGACCTGAGAAGGATGTTTGAGTATTTATTGATGATTTTGGGATGTTTCAAGGTGAATTATATATTATATATTTTTTTAAACTCCATGAGGATAATTTTTATGGATTTTGGAATTTTGACCAATCCATCTTCAGTATGAACAATTTATTACAAGTTGACTTTTGATTTGTTCATGGTGGTTTCATGTACAAGATAAACATTTGATAGGTTTTGCATATGCAGAGCTATGTAGGGATGAATGTAATAATTTAAGGATGTATTAATGGTAATGTGACATGGATTTATATGCTTTTAAGGGGTCTTATTTTTATTTGATGGAGTGATAAAAGTATGAATAGGTCTCTATGGACCTAAAAGGGATTCTTAGGCCTAATTGAAAGGTGTTTGTAATTAAGGGTAATATATCAAATCTATGGATGATCTATATGGATGATTTTGATCCTATTTTAAGTGTAATATACAACCTAAGATTTAATTCATGTCTCATAGCTGAAACAGAAGATGATGATCATGAAGGCTCTATAAAGAGTATGAATAAAGATGAAGGTTTATAGAGTTGATATGCAAAGGATAGTGAAGTATGAGTGTGTGTGGTGGATAGATTTAAGATGATAGTAGGTTGATGAATATTTTAATGACATATAGGTAATATTTATGAATTTATAATAGTGTTATTTTATGGTTTAATATTGAATATGAGTGAAAAAGTGTAAAGTGATCCAAAAGGGTGTTTTGGATGCATTGATTGTATGTAAAGGCTTGAGAAAGTGTGAAGGGTTTAAGATAGTTTATATTCACTATTTTTACATTATATTGAAATTATATCAAATAAATGGAGATGTTAATATTAGAATGTGTTGCTTGGGTGCTCAACATCTAGGACAAGTGGGTGCCTATTCATGCTCAGGGGTTGGTACTCCTTGTGAAGTGGGTGCTTCACTAAAGTCTCATATTTGTGAATATTTTATAGGACTATAGTCCACATGTTTTCAGACTAGAGAGTGGGTTTTATTACCCATGAGGTTTTCCCAAATAATAATTATGTCATAATTGTTTATCTTGACTACTTTTTTCATTCATTGTAATGACCAATTTTTATGCTTCATGATTGCTTATGTTGAATGAATGAGAGTTTGGATTTTTGGGATTGGAGTTAGATTGATTACATCATTGATTTAACCGCTCCCTCTTAGTGATTATACCTCTAATGGAGATATGAAAAATAAAATGTCTTACTACTTCAAATGGCTATTTTTACAAATAATGATAGGGTTTTACCTTGTCAAATGAGAGTATATCTTATAAATGTGGAATAAAAGGGATATATAGGATAAAAGGGAAGACAAGGGAGAAGAAATATCTCAAAATTAAATAAATGTCACTCAAACACCTTTCATGGAGTTTCAAAAACATTTATACTACTTAATCACTGATACTCTCTTAGCAAATTAACCTCCAAAGGTCAAAAGGGTCTTTAAGCTCTCTCATTGGCCTAAAAAGGCACTAGAAGACAAAAAAGTTTGAGGAAGATGATGTCACACTCAAATAACATGAGGAAAGTTTTTAAATATATATAAGTCTCATTCAATGACCAAATTTACTCCTCAACTCTAAAATACTCCCTCAATTGACTTTTATGCCCCATTCCACTTGACTTCTAGAAGTTACCTTGCAACATGGTTAGTGATCTTGAATTTTGATGCTTGAAAATGAACTTGAAGGTTAACCTTTAGTATTTAATGTTTTATTTTTTATTTTTTTCTCAACTCATCTTTGATCCTCTAACCTAAAAAGTACTCCATGAAACTTGTAAATCTCTCAGACTCCACTGATGGAGGGCTTCCAACTCAAGCCACCTTCAACTAGTTATCCTATAACTGGATCCTAAGGATATTTGTCACTATGAGAACCAATTTTGAACCTAATATAAGGATACAAAACATCCATAACATTATTATAAGCAAAAAATGGATATTTAAGTCACCTTCAAGACATTCAACAATGGTGGAAATATTTATTAAACCTGCAACCATTCACAAATTATTAAAAAGTTGGGTTTTTGACCTTTCAGCTTATCAAGTTACCCTATAAACCCATATAAATGGATTAAAGTGACATATAATTGTGATTAAGGTCCTATTATTAATCTTCCATACATTTATGCCATTTTTTCCTTAGAAACCTATAAAAATGGACATTTTAGGCATTTTAGGCCTCCTAGGCACCCGCACATGAAAAAATATTATAAAAAATATGTCAATAATGAATTTATAGAGTAACCTACATGTTTTAGGTGGTTTATAAGTGATTTCATATCATTTCCTGGACCTATGAGTTTAAAAACTCAAAACTAGTTAGAATAGGGTCTTTGGCAGCTCAGGTAGGCCTACCTTCTTAATGATGGTTCATAAAATATATAACTCCATTACATGTATTATTTAAATTTATATTTATTACATATAACCATTCAACTATATTTATAATATTGGGTTCCCATGCATAATGTGTTCAAAGATACATATGTAAAAAGTTATTTTGGGGGTTCTTCATGTATTTTAGACCTGCTTTTAGTCTTAATGATAGTTCATAAACATAATAAAATAAACCAAACCTAATCCTTAATTTATTTAATTTAAATATGTATAATAAAATAATAATAAAATAATTTGGCCCAATTACTTATGGGATGAAAGATATGATCATTTGAAGAAGGGGATCAAACAACGTGTCAAGACTTGAAAAGTTCAAATTAGTTCTTGGGAGACAAAAAAGACTTTTAAATTTTATTAATATGATTTAGAAAAAAAATTTATAAGAAATTTAAAACTCCATAAATAATTTTATACCTAAAAAAACATTGAACTAAGGAAGGAGATTTAGACTATGCACAGAAACCTATGTTTTACATCCTTTAGCTAGCCCTTAATGGAATCCTTATATGAAAATTTGAGTTTGGACACTATAATAAGGTTTATTAAGAATTATAAACACATTAAAATACATAAAAACTCTCCTAAAAATTTTAAATTTTTTTTCCAAACCCATACTTTTTAAAAACCTTCTGAGCTCCAATGGTGGTTGTCAATGGACAAGCACATGGATGTGACAAAAAACACATACTTCCACTATGAATGTGTCCCAAATAATATTATTGGTACTTATAAAAAAATATTAAAATAATTTTTACTAGTTTTAATAGTTATATATCACCTTTAGAGACCTTTAGATGATTTTTTCTCAAATTTTGTTAGTGGACTGCCTGCATGCATGACTGCTTATGACTGCATGAAGTCTATAACAAAATAATGAGTGTTTAAAGTTTTATATTTAACTTTAAGATGGAATTAATATATTTTTATGTTAATTAATATCATATTTACCAAATTTTATAACTTTAAACCATGTGTAGGTGCTCCAAAAACACTAATTTCTCCAAGGTTGTCAATGGATGCTTGAATTTTCATGTAGAGTACCTTAGGTATGAGATAAAATAGTGGATATGTCCCTTGTTTTTAATTAAAAATATAAATAATATTGGGATATAATATGTAAAAATTACCCTATTTACCAAATTTTTATGCTAGATTACTTTTTATCACCTTCAAACCTTTAATTTCGCCAAATTTACACATAGGCTTAGGCTATGACTATATTTTCCATGGTTTGAGTGGTATTTTAATGTTATCATTGGAGTGAAAAAATGTTTGAAATAACACTAATAATTAATTTAATTTATTCACATATTAATTATCTTCATGAATCCTTCATTTGATCATGGAACATTGCATAAACCATTGTGTTTTCATCCTCTTCACAAACTTGGAGATGGGCATATGCTTTGCATGGTTGTAGATAGACACTCTTGTTGCTTGTATGGAATGAGATAAGGAGTGAGTAATTAGAGAGTGTAAGGATATAATAATTGTTCCCATTAACCTATTATATATTTTAATATAGTTTAAACCTTGCTTGGGCACCTCAAACCAGAGACCTTCCTTGACTGACCAATAAAACACTGTTGATGTCCTTCCTTTGGCTATAGGTCTAGCTTTGGGGTATTGGTTATAGGTATACATCTAATTTTTCTTGAATGTATGATGATATTTAATGTTAAATTAAGTTATAATTAATATCAAGGGATATTAAACATTCTCTCCATCCTATGTTAAGTTTGAGACTAAGTTTTCCCAAGAGATAGGCCTATAGGTAATTTGAGAAGGTTCAGTTTACATCTTTGAACACATCCCTTATTAAATTATTGACCTATTATGAACCTCATGAAATTTGATATAGTATTAATTGAATTCAAGGATCCTTATAAAAATAACCTCTTTATCATCTCATTTCCAATTGGGACCCACTTATTTCATAAGTCACTTATAGGTTTCTTAGGATCATCAATTAAATCCCTAAGACTGCCTTGACATACCAAAATGGTTCAATATCCCCTTAAATGGTCCTGATTAGTTAAAAAACTCTATTAACCTATCCAAATATTCTAATTAGGTTAAAAACATCTTTCATATCTCAATTGACACTTTATCTTGAAATAATGGATGATCTTCATATAGGCATGTCTATCTAAGACTACTCAAACATTGAAATAAGTAGTCATTTAAGAAATATACATTACAACCCTATAATGAAAAGTATTAATTAATGTGTACTTGATAAATTTATATAATATATAATATTTTCATAGCATTATTGACTACCTATCACCAATCTCATCTCCACATCATTGTTTAGGCACACAAAGGATGGATATAGGTATGCATCATATTTTCAAGGTTTGAGTTTGTAGGGAGAGAGTCAATATTGTTGGGTGAATATTTTGTCAATCAGCATACTGATCAACAAAATAGGTTTGATCAACCATAGCAAGAAGATTGGTTGGCTAGGTGTGTAGCTTTACTACATCAATCAGAGACAAATCTCTCCTCTCATCAAGGGGAGGTTCCATATAGATACGTAGGAGCTATATACAATATAAATAAGCAAAAAATAACACATGGGGGTAGAATAAACCATCCATATCTCTTCTTTCATAGATGATGCACACAGACAAAGGAGAAAATCCTTGTGTAAACACTGAAGGCACTTCTCTTCTTTCAGAAGTGTTCTTATAGAAAATTGTAGGATTTTCTTTTAGATAGTGAAAGTAACTAGTCACAAAGAGCATAGTAACCAGCAAGATGAAATAGAACACAAATTTTCCACCTCAACCACCCAAAGAGTATAACACAAAGGATAATGGGGGCACAAAGTTATCCCAGAATCCTCAACACAGATAGAAAACAAAAACACACGCTGAAAGCAATTGTGAAAGCACAAAGTGTTCTCATGATTGTTTTCAAGACACCTCCCTTTTTACCTTCACTAATTCTACTTGTAAAATTAAAAAAATAAGAATGATTCTAGGAAAGAGACATAAGAACAATTTCCTAAAGTAGCACAAGTCAAAATAGCACAAAGTCTGCAAACAAATTGCTTTCTCATTCAAATAAAATGAAATGAAATTACAATCTGAGCTCAAAGTCTTAGTCTTCTTTCAAAATGGGCAGAGTTTCACTCTTATAAAAATGAAAAGTCTCCTTTACTAATGAGAGAAATTACAAAGTTATAGAAATCATGCAAGGCTTGGCATTCTTTCCCATGGGATGGCCCATGCTATATTCAAAGTCTTCAATGTGCCTTCAGTTTTGTTTGGAGGGACCATGCTGGGAACAGTGTATTGCCATAACTATGGCATGCCCATTATTCTAACATGTCTCTTCCTTGGTATAGACCATCTCGTCCTTTTCCAATTTTTCTTTACTTCATGGAATAAAAATAGGCTACATCCTTGGTTTGGTGCACTCGAAAGTCTACTCGTTCCACTATTTCACCTACTAGAAATAACTCTTTCAAAGATAATTTTGGTCCTTTTCATCGATCTTCTCTTCCCTATATAAATTTGAGCCTTCGATCTCTCTTTTCATTCGATCGCTTGATTCATGTTGAACCTTGAACCCATTGAACCACTAAAAGATCATCGATTCATTGGTTCATTCTGTCTCTTTTGTTCCATTGCTTCCTAGTTAAATTGCTTTCCCACTCTTTGGTTGAACCATCCGTTGAACCACTTGTTTGCTACTTCTCTCTTAATGGAGGCCACCTTTGAACTTTTGAACCTATGAACCATTAAACTTTGAACTCTTTTAGTTCAAAGTTCAATCAATTCATTTTGTGTCTCACTCAATCATTGCTTCCTAATCTCTTTGATCTTTATCATGCTTGGTTGAACCTTTGAACCCACAAACTCATTGAACCAATTGGTTCAATGGTTCAATTGGTTCATTCTTTTCATCCTTTGAAGCCCTTTTTGTCCAAGTCTTTAAAGATTCCTTTATGCATCTTTGTTCAGCCTTTAGAACATCCCAAAGGGAAGGTGTCCCTTTGGGTCCTTGGAAAAGGTCCTTTTTCTGACATCAAGTGTCCCTCGCAAGGATATCTACCCTTCAAGATTTTTTGGGTGGACTTCAAGATTCAACTTTCCTGGTGAGTTCTTGCTTCTTCAGTGAGCTTTTGGCTCTCGAGCTTTTTCTGTCAGGATTTTCCTTTAGACAAAAAGTCCAAAGGAATTCCTTTAGACAAAAAGTATAAAAGAAAGCTTCTTTTCCTTAGCCATTTGGTCCTTTTAATTTCTTTGAGATTTCTTCCCGAGTGAATTCCTTCATCCTTCTTCACTTAATCATTTCCATCAAACAAAAAGTCCAAAAGAATTGTTCCTTTTGGGCCTTTGAACAAATCTGAAGGAATTCTATCTTTTCTTTGACCTTTGAACCAATGTTTCCTACCCTCCGCAAGGGCACTTGACTTTTTCACTTTGGGGCAGCCCCTTGAACCTAGCGATTGAACCAACTGATTGAACCAACTTTGGTTCAACGGTTCAATGGTTCAATTAGCTCATTCTTCATTATTTGGCTAAGTATTTTTGATATTTTGCACCAAGTGCATTGAACCAATTTGGTCATTGAACCCATTAAACCTTTGAACCAAAGTGGCTCAAAGTTCAATGGTTCAAGCCTTTGTTCTTTATTATTTACTAATTGAACTCTTTTGATAGAATTGAGGTGCTGGACCAATCTTGGAAATGACTAAGTGTTAGAAACTTATTATTTTGACTTAACTCACTTGCAAAAGCTTTTTAACCTATTGAACCTATGAATCCCTTTATGGAAAAAGCTTTAAAAATGAGGAATTTGAAAGCTCAGAACAAATTTTGAGAAGGGAAGAGAGAAATTTTGGTCTGTGAAAGGCCAAAATAGTCTGTAGGTTGTCCAAAAATGAGTGGCATTTTTTGGGGACAACAACTGGCTCTAGTTGGTGAACTACCTTCATTTGGAAACTTGAAACATAGCTGAGGGGAGTAGAAACTAGAATCTCCAGTGCCTTGAAGTGTGCCATTGGGTTATGGATTCATGCTACCCATAAAGAAAGGCTCCAAAAAATGAAAACAAAATAAAAAAATAGAAAAAAAAAATACTATACAAAAGTACATATGTATAAGTGAACTTATCCGGTACTTCAAAAATTGAAGTACTTTAGATGCTGCTCCTTATGAGGTGAAGAAAAGGGGATACCATCCTGATAAACTAGTAGGAAAGCATTCTATCCCTATAAGTGGTGAAAGGTGAATGGAGCTCTCCACTAGGAAACCAATTTTTTGCATCTTCCTCTTTGGTTTTTCTTCTTCTTGCCCCATGGTAGGACGTGGTCTTCAAACATAAAACCACAACTCCTTGCTCTCTTAGTGAAGGGCTCCTTTTGCTAATTTTGGAGTACGGTAGTATGGTCCACCACCATAGCATGTTATTTTATGGGTTTAGTCTAACACATATTTTGATTGTCAGCATTAGACCCTTGACAAACCATTAGCTCAGCATCCCCTTTGGTGTGAAGGAGTTCAATCTCTTCATCCTGAGCAATATTCAATCCAAGCAATAGAGATCTACATCTAGCATGAGTTGAATAATTGCTACCATCAGATTCTAAAATCCAGGCATCATCAGAAGCTGATCTTCTATTAGATTTCTCTTCATCAGAGATGAAAGATCCTTCTTGATTTGTACTATGCCCTACCAATTCTTTTGATGCCTGATTTGGATTAAATCCTAGATTTCCAACCATGAGACTTTGATCAGCTAAGACATGAGCATCCTCTATGCTCAAGGACTAATTACCCTTGCCTGAAGGCTCAAATAGAATTTGAGTAGCAGGGGCTGACATTTGGCTGACCACAATTCTTGCCTCAAATAGGTCCACACCTAGCTCTTCACCAATGTTTAACTACTCAAAATTGGCTTGCAGGGATTCAAACTTAGTCATTTGAATTTTAGATTTCTTGACATGATAAATCATGTCAAATGACTGAGATGGACTTGGAAGAGAGGATGGGAGTTCATCCTTTTGGTTTTTGGGAGGGGGAGAACTGATCTACAAAGTTGAAGTAGAAGGTGGAGAGATGTTTGATGTACTAACCTTCTTGGCAATCACTAGGTCCTTTGACTAGAAAGGCAAAGTGGTTCCCCACTTAGCAATTAGAATTGTAGGCTTAGTTCATTCCTTTATTCTTTCTTTATCAGCTTGTTGGGTTGATTGATTCTTAGACTGGGTGAATACTATGTATGATTCCTCATCTGCTTCACCTTCACTTCTAGATTCATCCTGGTAATTTAGGAAACTAATGTGGGAGTCACCAATTGATTCTTCTTGATCCTCCATGAAGATACCAACATCATTTTCTTGCTTGAACTTAGGTTGGAAATAGGAAACATGTTCTATTTCTAGATATCCCACTACTAAGTTGGTTGGAAGTGCTTCAAGGGCAAGGTTCCTTTGTGGGGGAGGAAGAGGATTTGGTTGCCCTTGACTTCTGGTAGTGTTTCCTTGATATGGCTAATTAGGGAATGTCCTTCTTGGTACATCTCTATATGAAGGAGCAGAAGACATACCTTGTGCCACTTGTCTTTTCAAGGCTAGTAGTTCATTTGCTAGCTTTTGTACCATTGGGTTAATGGTGGTTGTGGGTGAGTATTCAAAAGATGAAGAGGGTTTACCCCTATTAGGATCTCTCCTTATATTTCCTACCAAGATAAGGTCATCTTCTAGCTCAGTAGCTAAGTCTTGAGTAGCCTCAAGGTCTATGTGTCTAGCTTGTCTCAATAAAAAACTCACTTCAGGCAGTTATGAGTTGATGAAGAAGCATTTGAGATTCTGAGGTGTCAGCTGGGTGACCATGGGAATCCTATGCCTCAGCTTGTTGAACCTAGAAATAAAATCCCTCATAGGCTCATGAGGTCCCTTCTTCATCTGAGTAAGCTGGGCCAACAAAGCATCTGCATCCTCTGTAGGCTTGAACCTAGCTTCAAACTTGGCTTTGAGTGTATCCCAGTCAGTCATTGATCCAACTTGTAGATGGTAAAACCAGTCTACAGTAGCACCTTGTAGTGTCTCCATGAATAGCCTGACCGTTATGTCTTCAAATTCCACCCCTATTACACCATAGGCTATGTTGAAAGCTATAATGTGTTCAGCAGGGTGAACCTTCCCATCACCAAAGAATTTGGGGAAATTCTTCCTTGAACTGCATGGAAGCTCATGTAGAGGTGGAGTCAAATTCAGTGGACCAAAATATTTACCCCAGGGGCCTTGAGCCATGATTTGATTATTTAGAAGTGGGATCAAAAATTTAGATGGAGAATGGATAAGCAAAGCTCTGCTAGTAGTAGAAAAAGAAGCTCTACCTTGTGCTGGAGACCTAGTAGGGCTAAGAGGAAGACTCATAGTTTTTTGAAGGTGAGGTTATGGAGGAAACAACTCAAAATTACTCTGCCACACTAACTCAAAAGTAGGGTCAATAACACCTTGAGATTTTTGGCTTCTTGTATAACATGGAGTTACCAAATTGCAGAACAAAAATCGAAAAGAGTAGGATTTGGTTTAGCTTGAAGCTTGAGACTTCAAACTACGTGCTCTTCCTAGCGGCTCTAGTTTTTCAGACTAGATAATATAATAGAGATGGAAGAAGATGGTAAGGCTATAATGATAATGGGTAAGACATGGAATGGATTCACCAGAGTCTGTAATATAATGGATAAGGGAAGGAACTGCTTCAATCTGAAACTTGAGGCTTCAGACTACACATTCATCCCCAATAGAGTCACCAAAAACTATTGGGTGAATATTTTGTCAATCAGTGTAGTGATCAACAAAATTGGTCTAATTAACCACAATAAGAAGATCAGTCAGCCAGGTGTGTAGCTTTATTACATCAACTAGAGACAAATCTCCCCTCTCATCAAGGGGAGGTTCCCTATAGATATGTAGGAGCTATATAAAATATAAATAAGTAGAAAATAACACATGGGGTAGAGTAAACCATCCATCTCTCTTATTTTAGAGATGATGCACATAGACAAAGGAGAAAATCCTTGTGTAAACACTAATGGAACTTATCTTCATTTAGAAGTGTTCTTGCAAGAAATAATAGGATTTTCTTTCAGATAGTGAAAGTAATAGTTAACAAAGAGCGCAGTAACCAACAGGATGAAAAAGAACACAAAGTTTCCACCTCAACTACCCAAATAGTATAACACAAAGGATAATGGGGTTACAAATTCATCCCAGAATCCTCAACATAGAAAAAAAGGAAAAACACACACTGAAAACAATTATGAAAGCACAAAGTCTTCTCACAGTTGTTTTCAGGACACCTCCCTTTTTACCTTCACTAATTATACTTGTCAAATTAAATAAATAAGAATGATTCTATTAAATAGACATAATAACAATTTCCTAAAGTAGCACAAGTCAAAACAACACAAAGTCTACAAATAACTTGCTTTCTCATTTAGATAAAATGAAATGAAATTACAATCTGAGCTCAAAGTCTTAGTCTTCTTCTTTCAAAATGGGTAGAGTTTCACTCTTGTAAAAATGAAAAGTCTCCTTTACTAATGAGAGAAATTACAAACTTATAGAAATCATGCAAGGCTTGGCATTCTTTCCCATGGGACAGCTAATGCTATAGTCAAAGTCTTCAATGTACCTTCAATTTTGTCTAGAGGAACCATGTTGGGAACAATGTATTGCCATAAATATGGAATGTCTATTCTTCTAACATGTCTCTTCCTTGGTATGGACCATCTAGTCCTTTTCCAATTTGTCTTTACTTCATGGAAGAAAAAATAGGCTGCATCCTTGGTTTGGTATGCTTAGAAGTCTACTCACTCCATTATTTCACCTACTAGAAATAACTCTTTTAAAGATAATTCTGGTCCTTTGCATTGCTCTTCTCTTTAGTACATCAATTTGAGCCTTCGGTCTCTCTTTTCAGTCAATCTCTTTATTCATATTGATCCTTAAACCGGTTAAACCACTAAAATTTCATTAGTTCATTGGTTCATTCTATCTCTTTTATTCCATCGCTTCCTAGTTTAATAACTTTCCTACTCTTTGGTTGAACCATCTATTGAACCACTTGTTTTCTACTTCTCTCTTGACTAAGGCCACCTTTGAACTTTTGAACCTATGAACCATTGAACTTTGAACTCTTTTAGTTCAAAGTTCCATCAGTTCATTGGTTCATTTTGTGTCTCACTCAATCATTACTTCCTAAGCTCTTTGATCTTTATCACACTTCGTTGAACCTTTGAACCTAAAAACTCATTGAACAAATTGGTTCAATGGTTCAATGGTTCAATCAATTCATTCTTTTCATCCTTTGAAGCCCTTTTTGTCCAAGTCTTTGAATATTCCTTTATGTGTCTTTATTCAGCCTTTAAAACGTCCCGAAGGGAAGGTGTCCCTTCGGGTCCTTAGAAAAGGTCCTTTTTTTGATGTCAAGTGTCCCTTGCAAGAGTATCTACCCTTGAGGATTTTTTGGGTGGACTTCAGGCTTCAACTTCTTGGCAATTTCTTGCTTCTTCGATGGGCTTTTGGCTCTCAAGATTTTTCGATCAAGCTTTTCCTTCAGACAAAAAGTCCAAAGGAATTCCTTTAGACAAAATTTTTGAAAGAAAGCTTCTTTTCCTTAGCCATTTTTTCCTTTCAATTTCTTTGAGATTTCTTCCTGAGTGAATTCCTTCAGTCTTCTTCACTTAATCATTTCCATCAGACAAAAATTCTGAAAGAATTGTTCCTTCTGGGCCTTTGAAAAAATCCAAAGGAATTATGTCTTTTCTTTGACCTTTAAACCAATGTTGCCTACCCTCTGCAAGGGCACTTGTCTTTTTTGCTTTGGGGCATCCCCTTGAAATTTCTGATTGCACCAACCAATTGAACCAACTTTGGTTCAATGGTTCAATGGTTCAATCAGCTCATTCTTTGTTATTTGGCTAAGTCTTTTTGATCTTTTGCACCAAGAGCATTGAATCAACTTGGTCATTAAACCCATTAAACATTTGAACCAAATTGGTTCAAAGTTCAATAGTTCAAGCCTTTGTTCTTTATCATTTTCTGATTGAGCTCTTTTGATTGAACTAAGGTGTTGAACCAATCTTGGAAATGACTAAGTGTTAGAAACTTGTTCTTTTGACTGAACTCTTTTTAACCTATTGAACTTGTGAATCCCTTTATGAAAAAATCTTGAAAAATGAGGAATTTTAAAGCTCATAACAAATTTTGAGAAGGGAAGAGAGAAATTTTGGTCTGTGCAAGGCCAAAATAGTCCTTAGATTGTCTAAAAATGAGTGGCATTTTTTGGGGACAACAAATATGGTGAAGACTTTGGATAAGTATAAAAACCTCTAAATTTTAAGTCACTTCTTCGAACCCTACCTTCTAGATACTCCATTCCACTACTCGACCTTAAATGTAGTTTATCTCCAAATTATGTTAAGTAAACCTTGAGAAAGCTTTCATAGATATAAACCAATTCCTTATTGGTTTGTCATATAGTATTTGTATATACCTTGATCATAGAGTTAAATGAGTTTAAAACTCCTAAAACATGCTCCATATCCTATTTTGAATCTCAAAATATATAACTCTCTTGGAAAAGGTAGCTTTTTTTAACCTTAGCATGACTATAGTGTTCTTGATTATATGTACCAATTGAAATCACCATATTATAGTGTGTGGATGTGGGAACCTAGGTGAACACATGATCTTCATACATATTATTAAAACCTTGTATTCATCCCTTATTAGACCTATTATTAACTTTTTTCATCCTTATACCAAGACCTTATACTATTAATTTTAAAACCCCTCTACTATTTGCTCTTACCTAACTCCAAGACCTTGATCTTCAATTCAAAACTTAGTCATTAAGGGGCTTGAAATTTTTTACTGTATGGACTATAATAGAGTACAACATGATGTGGGAAGTTTTGAAGCTTTCAGGAAGACTTGTGATGTGTATTGGAGTTTGATACTTATTTCATTCACCTTATAGACTTACTCTACTCAAAATGACCTTGGTTGTTAATATATCCCTTTACCGTCCCTGAGATCACCTTCTTACACTCAATTGTAGGTGAAGTTTTTACACACTTGCATGGATTGAGGAGGAGTTGAGAAGCTAGTTCCCAAAGTGTAAAATGTCTTAATTTTATACCTACCCTTTCTCTACTCCATTTTTCTTGGAAATTCATGATTTTGTCTTTGATATTGATTGAGTGCAAGAGATACAAATGATACCAATTACCTTAATTTACATAAAACTACCTTAGCAAATGTTGACAATAGGGAACAAAGTTGTTTATCTCTCTCAACCTAACTCCCAAGATTGAGTTTACACTAGGATTGTATTATTCCTTCTTAAATTTTTTAATATTCATTCAATTAGGATCATTGAAATTACATGAGGTGGATCTCCATGATAAATCAAGATAATTTTCATCTTGTAGTGAAATTTTAACTATTGTAAGTGCTTATTTGGCTCATTTACAACATGTGAGAAAAACCTATTATCTCGTACCTTTCTCATCTCCCTCATGCTCAATAAACTTGCACTATGTGACCTTGAACTTAAATGAACCTATAGAAACATGAGATGTATCATCAACCCCTATTGACTCTTGTCATACCATTCTCTTATGTACATAAAGTATACATATTGTAGATGATCATGTGTTGAGAGTGAATTTATTAATGATTTCCCATGTTTTTTGATGGAATAATGGACTTGGATGAATTAATTATCACTCTAAATGATTTTTATACATGATCAATATGGATTTGGATCTCCCAAGCCATGTTATATGGATTTATAAACCTGAAACTTCTTTTTACACTACATTAATTTTATCAAAATGACATTTTGGATCATTTTTTACATTACATATTTAATATTAATAGATCAAGGTTGGTTATTCTATAATTTTAGGATAATACATATTTCTTATGAAATAAAACTTAAAACTCATACTCTAGAGATAATAGACATTCTACATAAGTCTCCACTAGAAGTAAACCATATGATGAAGGGTGGCTCTTTCAAGAAAACCTATGAATTCTATACTTTGGAAGATTATATATGATTTATGTAATATCATATATGATTTATGGAAGGTTGGAAACCTCTGAGAGTGACCACCATCATTCATGAAGATAAAACAAGATTTGCAACATAATTCATCAAAGTAACCTGTACACTAAGACCTTCTCCTTTCAATTGAAAATTCCTCATCGAGATGAATTAGCCAATGAAACCACCATGAATTTTTTTTAATAAAAATTCCTAAAAATAATTATTATAAATGATATCCTAAATCAAATAAACATAATAAAATATAGACCCTATCTAGATGAATAAGCCATCTAAACACCCGTACACTATTAGTGATTGTTCATAAATATGGGGAAATAAAATAGACAACGAATGACACAAAGTGGAAGGTCACTAGGGTTCATATCAAAACCCAAATTATCTTGACCCAACTCTCTCTCTCTTTACTATACTGAGTGAAAACCTGAGGTTCTCCTAGAGAAGTCCAAGATTGCCCTAATTGGTATTTTTCCTTAGCATGAAGAACTAGAATCCTGTATGTGAAACCAAAAAATTAGGAAAGACTTTTTATGATGTAAATGACATTTAATTAATTTTTTAAACCTTATAAATTTATTATACCTCCATTAATGGTAGAAAACCTATCTCATGCCTAGTTTTTAGTTAATAGGTTTTCCTTACCTCTGTTGGTTATTATGCTTGGATCTAATTTTAGAGGCCTAAGAGAGGATATTAGGGACACCATTGATGTATTAATATGATATATAATATATTTTATTAATGAAAATATTCAAAAATATGTTCAATTAAAGCTTTAAAAGGCTTTAAAATGCATCTTTTTGCTCCCAAACTCCTTTCCTCCACTCCAAATGAAATGGCCTTAAACATGTTTAAATAGGTAAAAATGACATAAATAAGTGTAATGAAGTTAGAAAATTTTTGAATTCCTTAAAAATTTAATTTTTCACTTAAATTTTCTATTCAAAAGTACCTCAAGTCATCTAATGCACTTTTGGGGGTCTTTTGGGCAAATTAGCTTTATTAGACATCAGTTTTGACCCAATAGAATCTATGAAACTTTGTGTAAACCTTATTCCTACACATGAATGTTCAAACACCCTAGAAACTAGCTAGATCCTTCACTTGCACATCAATATCCATTTATAGGCCTTTTCTTTAAAATCTCCAAATTAACCTTAAAAAGAGTATAAGGAACATGAGGTAGGATCATGAGGTTTGATTTTATATTTCTAGATTTAGATCATTAAATACACTATGACCCTACACAACTCCTCATACCACACCAAGATATTCTCAGATAATGTATTGAACCATCAAATCAAGACAAGAAAGAGACTAGTCATGGGGGTAAAAGGTTATTAAATGGTCTAGAAGAGTGTCCTAATCCATCTAGTCAAAAATTTTATATGTAGGCCAATTTTGGCCAACAGGGCCAAGGGATCAAATAGTTTGATCAAGTTTAATGTCACTTGGGACCTTAGACTAACTCAAAATATCATTCAATATGTTCTTATGGATATTTTATGTATGTAAAACATATAAAATTTAAATTTGTGCTAGTCTATTTTATAATTATTCCACAATATCATAGTTCTTAGAATTCATAAGAGTAATCAGCTTGGTTTTCTAAGGTGGAGGGTATTGACTAGGATTTTTTTTGAAGATGGTACAAGACATTGAATGGTAACCTTAGAACATTGAGTTGTGATTTCACAACCTTGAGTCAATGAGGGGTTATTATAATTAAAATAAGGTGAGTAAGCACATGAAATGGTAACTCCTAGTTTTTTATTAGGTCATAAAATGGATAACAAAGGTTATTAGCTATTATTGGTATTTGGATTAGGTTTGATATTAATGGTATTTATATTCCCATTAGTAATGTGACCTATATCATTATCATAGTTAAAAGGTATATTTTTATAGTTAACTTGGTTTGGATGGGCATCTTGACCTTGAACTTAGTTTTTATGCCATTTATTTTGCCTCTGATTTTGATTTTTAGGAGGTATGTTCTGATTTTGATTGTTATATTGATGTTGATTATGGTTTTGATTATTTTTAGAGTTATGTTGTGGAAATGTGTTATGGTAGATACTCAAATTTTAATTAGATGTTTTGACACATTATCCAACTCTATTTCAACACTTTCAAGAAAATATTGGATAAGATGGAAAAGTTTCATGCATCTATGAATAGAATGACATTTAACTCAATGATAATTGTAAAATTCACTCTCTGACAACCAATCAAGTTTAGGATAGTTTTCTTGAAATGGTTCAAACACTGTCAAAATGATCATGTTAGTAGAAACTAACTTCTATAAAACCATCTCAATATTCTCTCTAAGATTATTAAAAAATCTATTATGATGATAACCTCTTCTTTGAGAGGGTCATTGAAAAGTGAGAGGTTGAGTAGGTGGGTTTGTTTAGATAGGTAGTGGTTGGACCAGTTTCACATACCAAAATTCATTTATCCTATCTCCTATAACATTTATATTCCTATTTAATCATTTAAGATTATCTGATGTGCTTGATTATGTTTGTGCAGGAGCTTGGGTTTGAGCCTTGTTCAAAACTTGATTGTAAGAATAAATCTTGCTTATCCATTTAGAAATGAGGGATTACTCAATTTTTATTCCCTTTTAAATTATTTATTCAAACATATTAGTGAAATTAATCTTGATATTATGAGTTATATGATACTACATATTGGTAGTGAAAATTCAACCAATTGCTTGTCAAAACGTTATGTGGGATTCAGTTGGCTAATGAGTGCCATTATTGAAAATAGATTGTAAATATTTCTCCTCCTTTTTCTTTATCCTGACATAGATCAACCATATTGGATTTGTGTTTCATATTAAAATATAAGTGTTTCACAAATCTGATCCATGTGCAATTCTCACACCATTGAGATTACTCCTCATTCTCTATAATATGTAGTGGATGCAATTCTTACCCAATATTGTGCACTCCTTTCCCAAATTTTTCTCAAAGTAATATGTACAAGTCTTACACCATATCAAATGATTTTGGGCACTAACCCCTTTGCATTCCACACTATGCACTCATTTCTACACACTTCCCAACTCATAATCCCATACACCGCATAAGTCTTACACTAAGCTCACTAACTTTTGTACCCCTCATTCTTGAAGTATAATTTACCTGGTAATTCCACACCATAGCTTGTAGGAATCACACAGTGCATAAATTTTTTCACCATCTCACTAACTCATGCACTCTATATCTCATAGCCTTGTGTGCCTCATAGTACTATGACATAACTCATAGTTCTTCATACCTAACTAACTTCTTAGATTCCAAAAGACATCCACATGTTGACTCACCTCATCCACATGATTCAAGGGTTTTAGTAACCATCATCCATCTTGGAATACAAACCAACTTAATTATGTTATTGGTAACTAATAATGGTTATAACCACTCTTATATTCTACTTGATAAGTAAGTAACATACACATCTAACCGAATGTTGATGCTCCTCATAATCATAGCATATATAACATGATCTACACATATACTCTATAAAACATGCACTATATTACATTGTACCCATTTTACCTATTCTATGTTAATGAATATAAGTTTCATTACATGAAAGTAAGACTTTCACTTCATTAAATGTGTTTAGTTGTTTGTTTTTGAATTAGCTTTGCCCATTTACTCTCCACAACCAAAACTCAATTATACCCCACATGCTTGGTCTTGGGCCCCATGGCATGGATAATTGGTATAAGATTTGAAAATATCTATTCCTTTTTATGACTATAAACATGTGACTAGGTTTATAAATCAATTATGTTTCAGAACATATAGAATAACATCATAGTAAAAGTAATATGGTTGATACCTAGAAGCAACTTGAGGTATCAAATATGGTAAAAAATATCATTTCTAATTCACTAGAGGCATAATGAACAAATTTTTTTGGCCACTTCCATGAATTACTCAAAGATCCCAATCCAATTCCTTCTATCACATCTCCACAGTTCACTCAATAATAAACCCCCTTCAAATTTTAAGTCAATCTTGACACCCCTTTATTCAAAGGCAAGATCAATTTTAAAGTATTAGATTCCTAGATTTGACAACTTGAGGCATACATCTCATTTAATTATTTCATTTATGATAATAATATCACCTTCACACTATCGAATATGTCCATACTATTTATTCACTAGTGGGAAAGCTTCAACTTGTATCACACATAAGAGTGTGTTTCAGTTAAATCTTGGAATAATTTTTTTTAAACTAAATGAGGAATACTACCATATTTTTCACTTTTAATATGAATACATCAAGTTCCAATGACTATGCAAGTACAAAGATTAATCCCTTGAAGACTACACCGACATTTTTATCATGACTACTTATATGCCTACATAAGAAATTGAGAAAAAAACATAAGGTTCTGCAGTACATTAATGGTATCTCACCTTATATCTATGTAAATATGTATTTATTGAAATTTGACACTTTGGGGAGATCATATCACAAAAATGTAAATATCAAATCCAAGGAAAAGATGAAGCAACATGTCACATCTTCATCTAACATAGCATGCAAGGCTCATACTTCACACAACTCCACGTCATAGCCTTATACTCAAAATTAAAAACACACTTCTCACAAAGGAGAGTAGAACTAAAATAATTCTCAACCCTTGAAGGCTCTAATGCCTTCTACTTTAGACAAAGGAAATAAAAATAAGTCTAGTGATAAGTGGTGTCATCACCATCGCTCATCCACCCACCATGATTCTAAATGCCAAACAAATCAATCCTTAATCATATAATATACATTTAGACCCACATCTATAAATGACACTAATCTAGATGCCTCTTTTTTAAACACTACTACCACTATGCTTGACATATCTAAAGAGATCAAACGTCTCTTCCACACAAAATTTTAGGTGAAGGGTTAGCTTCTCCATGTCATCATCGATAGTGGAAGTCAAAATAACATCATAATTTAATCCAAAATTCAATGCCTTTTTATTACCACTATTACATATCCAAAACCATACTCACTCATGCTCATCAAGTTATAAATATGATTGGGTTCCATGGTTGAGCTAATCTCAACTATTGGGTCTTCCCAAAGTTAGGGGCATGAGTCCTCAAATATTTCTATATTTATGCACCTTATATATTTTATATTTTTCCTAATTTCAGCTATAATGGTTCATAATAATACATCTTTTCAAATAAAATTTCCAAAAGGTAAGGCAGTTTCCTTGATACATATTTGTACTCCTAAACCTTTTTTTTACAATTTCAATAAATTTAATAATTTTGATTTTATATTATATATAATGATTATTTATCATAAAATTTTCTTAGTTACATGTTAGTCACTAAAAAATCACTCAATTTGGTCTCATGTAAAGGTAAGGTGTGTCATACACACCTAGGTATGCATTTATTCTCGTTAAAACTACAGATTTCATTACTTGATTAAAGGGGGAAATGTATACACTATTTTTGAATTATATATAACCTTAGTCTTACACACTTGGAAAATAAAAATATTGATTGTTTTTATCAATTATATACCTTTCCTAATATTAAAAGGCTCGTATATGATATATTTTTATGACTATTGATTTTATCCTAGTTGAACCAATGTTAATTTTATGACTTAGACCTTCTATCATACTTTGAATCATATAAACCTACTTATATTTTGTCTCTACACATTTTAGATGTATGATTAATTTCTACCTTCATAAACACTTGCATCCCAATCAAATGCCTAAAACTTAAAACACTCTAGATGGTTGCATATATATCCAATAAGTATTATATATTCTACACCTACATATAGGTTATATAAAAGTGTTGATACAACCATTTGATCTTTACATAAGTTTCTAAGGTCACATAGGTCAAATTTCTACAATATGAGAACTAATTTAGAATCTAAATCCACATCAAATTCATATAGTAATTTATCTAAGTGCCATTTTTTTCCATTAATTGGAAATATTAAGTTTTGGTTATACTTGCTATTTTTTCATATCTTAGTATTTAAATTAATAATATTGTTTATTTTAGTTTTAAAATCATTTTTATTGCTATAGAGATAGTTTACCATACTTGTTCCCTAGGATATCTCTATCATCTTTAACCATAGATTCCTTAATCTATAGTTTAGGGTTAAACATGTATACCTAATTATACCAATATAGATATACTCAAGTACCAAATATATTTGTTCATCATTTTGATCTATAATTTTAAATACAATAATAAAATGGGGAATTTTTAGATAGATAAATTTTGTATTAGTCACTTGACAATACCATATTTAACATGTCCTTGACATACATGACTTATGGATATAAATATGAATTTTTCACATCCTCTTTTATCCATTTATGTATCTGTGGACTTGCCATTCCTAATTTTATATCATTCATAAATGAGATATCCTTAATTTTTATTAGAAAAAATTATTATATTATACATATTATAACCATATTTTAGATTCATATTTTCTCAATCCTGGACAAGGTTGGAAATAGTTTGACACTATTGATTATCAATTTTTTCCTTTTATGATAATGCCCTAGGTTATTCAAACAACTAGTTTTAAATTTCATGCCTTTACCATGTTTCAACCCACATGTTTTACATGTTAATTAAAAAGGAAAATTATATAAAAAGTCATCTATATATACAAGGCAAGATGAAATATATTCATATCTATATTTCACTTAGAAAACTATTCCCACATTGAGGGATACATATACACATCTTTGAAGTATTATCCTAAATCATCTAATTATGAAATATCTTAAAATAGAAAATACCTAAGCCAATTATGATCACCTTACTCAATGCCAAGGTTTCATATTGATAAGTGTCAAAATTTAAAGCGTTGTATTTTATTATATTTGATCATTATTGAGAATACATACACATAGGTTGGAGAAATACATGTTGTTTTATATCTAGTTTTATTATTATAACATAGTAAATTCTTAACCACTTATAAAGGTGTGGTTTTGGTTGTCTAACCCCTCTTTTTAGAGATTTTTATATGCCAAGAAAGTGTCAAAATTAGAGCTAAGGTTTCAATTCAAAGGAAATAAATTAAAATCTATGTCGAGGACCAAGCATAAAAAATGACATAGGAAACATATTGATAGGCATGAAAATTGATCTATTATCGAATAAATAGAATTTTACGAAAAAATAGTTTCAATGGAAAGTACACATATCTATATGGCATAGGTAATTAAGTTGTACTATAAGCATCCTTACATATTTGGATATTTTACTTCTTGATGTGAGTGATCACATGTTTATTTTAGACAATATCAAGAAACTATGCATGGATATTAATCAAAATAAAATATTGAATTTATATAAGTAGTCATATCAATAATCACGTTCTTATTGCATTCAAATATATGTAAATTACATCATAGTTTTTTTAATATGAATTTATTAATGGTTATCTTATTTAGACCACTATATCCAAAATAGGTTATTAAAATAGCATTAGAACATTTAATGTCTAAGGAGTGTAATTATAAAACCATTAGTATATTTTAGGTAGTTAAATAATTATTATTTATTACTTATTAACATGGGTTAATAACCTCATGTAAACAGATAATAAAACATAAACTCTTTATTACTCATTGGTGAAAGAAAAACATATTTGTTTATTTTATTATTAGTGATTTTAAATTTTCTTAGGACAACTGGACCCATTGGCTACAATAATAACCTCCCTTCAAGTTTTACTATAAAATATGGTCTACCCCTATTGTTCATAAAACTTGATGTAACATGTGGCTATAAATGTTATTGGTAGAACTTTATTTATATGTTCCTCACAATACCATCCTTCCTTGTGATAACCAATATTATATATCTATGGAAAAAATATAGTGCTTCACCAAATAACTAGACCTATTTAAGTTCATGGGAATTTTATCGAAGAGAAAGTTCTTAATGGTGATATTAATATGTAGTTTTATTCTATAGATGAACAAGTGACATATATATTCACAAAACCACTTGTTGCTACCAATTTTTATTAGTTTCATGTAATGTTTAGCCTCTCAAAATTTCCATTGAGGGGGAGTGTGAATGACAATGCCACTTCCTAATAGCCATGTGTTTCTTCTCTATCTCTATACTTCTTATTTTAAAGCGTTATAAACTTTGTTTTAAATTTAAGTGATTTAAGTAAACTTTGTGTGGAATTTTGATGTTTGTACCCTAATTCATTAAAATAATACTTTATAATGGAGATCCTTATGTTATAGAAGGCTCAAAATATGCTTAGTGATTATTCATGAGAAACTGTAACATGTAGTCTCATAATCATGCTAGCTTAAACTTAATTCTAAGTAGTTTATGGATTATAATTCCTTTTATTTCAAAACATAATTTTTGGCATGATGAAGGTTTTTAAACCCTTCAATTTTTCACATAGTATAATTCATTAATGGTGATGATGCCATTTATCTTTGCTTAGCATTAAGGGGGAGGGTTAGAACATTTAGTGTCTAAGTGGTGTAAGTATATAACCCTTAGTACATTTTAGGTATTTAAATATAATTATTTATTATTTGTTAACACATGTTAACAACCTTGTATAAATAAATAATAAAACATAAATTATTTATTACTCATCAGTAAAAACAAAATATATTTATTTATTTTTTGATTGGTGATTTTAAATGTTCTCAGTATGCTTGGACCTGTTTGGTTACAATGGTCACCTCCCTTCAAGTTTTTTTTAGAATAGGGCTTACCCCTATTTTTCATACAACTCAAGGCATTTGAACTTACTCAAGTAATTAGGATTTTTGTGAAGCCATTCTATGAAGAAGTGAGAAGGTAGAAGAATTTGTACTGGGTGTCATTATTGTTTCTAAATTATTAAATCTCACTCATGGGATTTTTCCTCTTGGAGGTTTTCACACTTTAAATGTTTATGTAATATTCAATTATATATGTTATTTTTCATAATTTATACATATAAATCCAACATTATATTACATATATATTTTATATTCTATTAATTATATCAAATAGAAGAAAAAAATACTTGATGTTTGGATTTTAGATAATAGCAATGGGTTATATTCCCCATTTTGAGATGTGGGATGAATCTATAAAGTACATATCTCAAAATAAGATGTATTATTTTCATTATGTTTAATATATGAAATAAAATTGTTGAGGTCTAACCTAAATTTTTTATATGGAAAACATGTATGTTTTCAATAAATTTCACCACATTACCATGCAATGTAGTCTATACAATCATAAATGTAAAATGTCTCACATGGAACAAATATATGAAAGGTAAGGACACAAGTTATATGTCAAGAATGGGTATGTGATGTAATATATATAATAATAAAAGTAATAAAACTAACAAGGGAATAATTAAGCTAGATAAGCTCATGAGTGAAATTCCCCACATGGGAAAATTTTACTAAAATGTGTAATGGAAATTATAAGTATATGTATACACCTTTTACCTCATAATTGTATGATGTGGATCATGAAAACATAAGAAAATAGTAATTTAAAATATAAATAATATGAATCACATAAAATAATGCCATTATGAATGATATTATCACATCGATATTTTTAAGACTATTTAAATGATTAATTAAATATTATATAAAATCTAAGACCTTGTAATACATCAAGTCCCACGGTGGGTTGGACTTAGATGAAGTATTTAATGATAATTGGAAAATTATGGTATATTTTTATGACTATACATGTTAATTAAATATTTTAATAATAAAATTAATTTATGTTTTTATTTATATTCAAATTTTAATTTGAATATAATATGGTTATCATTTTTTATACATGGATCGTTATGAATCATGTTTTGTTATTACTAGTCATTTTATGTTATGAATAGGTTAGTGTATACAATGATTTTATATCTAAACCAATAATGAATGCATCATAATAAGAAAACAAAAAAACATGGAAAATTAAAATATAGAAATACACATGAACGAACGTGTTAGATAAATCACACATATTCATACATAGGCATGTGGTTATATCATAGTATTTCTAGGGCTTATTATTACTATAAAATGGAATGTGAAAAATAAAATAATAAGGTATTTTAAAATTATATTAAATATTTCTTGATAATAATAAATGAATGAATTGAATAGTGATAAAAATATTTCAAGGATTAGTCGAATAAGTTGTAACTGATGTAGAGATTCTTTAAGACTAATGAGACCATCAAAATTGATAAAAAGGGTTTCCCATGCATGAATTTGCCAAGGTATTGGCCAGAGGTGTGTTAGTAGATTATGAAATATATTAACCTAGAAAGTAATTTTACACTTATAATTTCACATCATTTTCTTCTACTTAATCACTTCCAAGTTTTCAAGATTAACTTGCCCTATTTCCTGCTTAAGTCCCTAGAGTGCATGACACTTGCCTTCTAGATAAATGAAGACAACACTATCATTCATTAAGGCCTCATCCTCTTGATGGTTAAACATGGTGAGACCCTATGTGGTAAGGAAATTATATTATGAGGGTCTTCTATGGAGGAGGACTCCCCTGAGGAAGACCCTACCACATATTACCATTACCCATTTCCTAGCCCCTCCTCCATAAGCCTCATTTTCAAGAGATCCATCGAGGAAATTCCCCTAAAACTCATTGTAACCAAACCAAAACCTATTGTGTTGGAGGAAGTCAATTTTTTAGAGGTGTCAGGTAAAGTTAAGTCCCCCTTTTCAAAGATGATTAAAATGAACAAAAACAACTAGAGGCATTTGACAATAAATTACATAAGTTTATAATTGGCTTGGTAGAACTTATAAAGGAGTGGGACTCCACCAATAGGAAAGATTAAAAAATGATTCAATCCTTTTCACAATATTATAGCACTGAGGGAACTCCTTAGAAGTAGGTCACTGAGGTAGTGGAGATTCATTCTCTAAAACCCTCCCTTATATCACCCTTCAAGAAGACATCGAATAAGGAACTTCCATAGAAGAAGTTGAGGATGATAATGCCAAGGGATGGTGTTGAAGGTCCAAGCAATAGAACCTAGGTTAAAATAAATAAGAATAGATTGATAGAGTAGGTGAAGGACATCAAGATAGTTAAGGCACTTATATAAGACTCCGCCTCCCTGAGTAATTTACTTTCTACTTTCATTGTTTTATCTTATGCTATGTTTGATAGTTTAGTATTTTGATATTTATATTCCTTATTTCTCAGCCCATGGGGCTTGTACTACTTTATCTTAATTATGATTATACTTAGGTTTTATATCCTTGTAAAACTTGGTATTTTGCCTAATCAAATAAAAAATAAATGAATTAATAAAAAATGAAAATGAGAAAAGAAACAAGGGAAAAGAGAATTTTTTTGACGAGTGTCTCATTATATGGACCATGTGGTGCTTGGATAAGAATAAAAAATAAATTAAGAGGGGAGGTTATCCTGTTGGATAATTTTTTAAATTTATATCAAGGAAACACTATGAAACCATTTACTATAGAATGGGATAAATAAGGAGAAATGAAGAGGAAGGGAAAAAGAGAATAAAGCTTACTAGGAAAAGAGATCTCCAAGGAGGTATTTTTTTATTTATAGATAGTTTTATCAATTAAATATATGATCATAATTAAGAGGGGATGTTCTCCTCTTATAAAAAATTTTGAATTTATATTAAGGAAACACTATGAAACCTTTTAGTACAGAATGGGAGAAATAAGGAGAAATGGAGAGGAAGGGAAAAAGAGAATAAACCTTACTAGGAAAAGAGATCTTCAAGGAGGTAGATTTTTATTTATAGATAGTTTTATCAATTAAATACATGAATAAAAATATTATATATGCCATTAATCTTTTTTTACATGAAAAATATGCATTTGGTTGAGGTTAGGTTTATAGAAATGTGCAAAAGCTTTTCATTTTATTTTTATAAAATTTATAATATATATTACTATTGTGAAACAAGGAAACATGTAAAATAATTGTAAGAAGCAGAATAATATATATGGATTCCATATATATGGCTATGATTCTAGTTTTTTTTTTTTTTTTTTTAAAGTATATTTGTTCCCTAAGTGCATAAGTTCTATTGCATATAAAATGTAGTGTTTTGCATAATAAATTTTTTTGTTTGTCCATGAGTTTATTGAGAAAAAATTAGTGAAATATTCCAGTGATTTATTTTAAATACAGATGCATTTATTTTTAATGTATAATTTTTTTAACTATATAATATTGTTTGTAGTACATATGAGAAAAACTAGATAAAATTTAAAAAGCAACTCCTAGATTTTCTATTCTAATAATGGAGATTATTTTTGTAGGTTATTCTATGAAACAAAAATAAATTAAGGGTTGTTTCCAAATATATTCTAGATATATGTATTATTAATTATTTAAATATCTTGGTTGTAGATGATTAAAACCCCTTATATAAATTTTGCATTAATAAATATGCATGCATTTCTATCAGTTGTATGTACAAATGTGAGTCTAACTTTCTAGATATGATCATATTGTGGTAATAAAATTATGTATAAATTTGATATTAATTTTAAGGAATTATTTAATTGGTTGAAATTATATATGATATTAGAAATAATTCACCTCATAGTGTGATGATATTTTTTTACTTTCTAATTTGTTTGAGTGAATGTCTAGATAATTCTTGAGGATGGGTATTACATATTTTATACATTTACACTTGTTATTTTTAAATGCAAATTGTGAGATCCATTATCAAACATTGTATATGGAATTTTATACTTGGTTCTATGAGGGGTTGATTTTACAAGTGGAACATCCCCAATTTAATGTCATAATTTTTAAAGATAAAGAAAAAATGATTGTGGATTATTTTAAATAAAAAATGGTTGTAGATAGTCACAAAAATTGAATTAAAATATTGTTTTGAATTTTATGATCATTATATAAAATAAAATATGAATGAAAATATATATTTTAAGATTTTTTCTAGGTCTCTAATTCATCCCTCATGTTAGAATAACAATTATTTCATTAAATGAATTTTTTGATTTTTTGTACTTGTCTGAATGGAAATAAGTTTGTTTTAATTATCAAATTAAATGTTTTTTCTTTATGTATTTTTTTTGACATGAGTAAATAATCACCCTGATATATCACTTAATATACATAAAGTTACCCTTCTAACATTAAAATTAAAGTTAAGGAGACTAAAAATAAAGTTCTTCACACCTATAAATGAAAAGACCTTGGATCTAACCCTATCTCTATTACCCCTACTATCCATTCTACTAAAAATCCTATTACCAAGGATAATGATTCACTGAAAAATATTTGGTTGTCCCTAAAAGAGCAATGTGGGCTATCCCCTAAGAAAATAGGTAAGAAGACTAAAGTTGTCAATATGAAATCTGATGTAGCAAAGGTAAACCTAATTGCTAGGTTTGTTGACAATGAAGATAACCCTAAGTAGAATAATGTAACTCCTAAGAGAATATCTACAATATTATCTAAGGATACTTTGCAAAAGACAACTAGTAATAAGAAGAAACAAAACCAGACCACTGATGCATAAATTAAGGAAATTACTTCTAATTCTCAATTTGAGGAAGATATAGATAATGTTACTAGAATGGGTCAAACCTTAGAGGTTGAAAAGGATTAGGAAACTCACTATGAGGGTTAAGAGGAAGAAAAATAGGGTGATGAATGGGGGGAGGAAAGGGAGTTTAGGGTTGATGATCATGACCAGTTCCATGGGGATGAGGACTTTGGGGGTAATATTTTTTAGGACAACTATTTTGAAGATATCTAGGTAGATATTAGGAGTTTTAAAACTCACCTTAATAATTATGAAAAAATTTCTAAATATCATAACAGCCCTGACCTTTAGGATTTGTCTAACAAGTTAGTCAAAATGGAAGAATATTTTAATAGAAGTAATAACTACTCCACTTATCAAGAAAGCTAGAGTAACATGGTTGAAATGTGCCAAATGTTTCAAAGTAGAATTTGGAAATTAGAGAAGGGCCTCAAGGATCTGGCTAATTTTACAAATGGGATTATGACTAACACTATTGATGAGGTAAATAAATTTAAGACCCAGCTGGAGAAATGAAAACATTTGTAGGACAAAGGCTATGAAAAAGATGAAAGACATAAGGCTAAAATAGATTCCTCTTCATGGTAGGAGGTGTTGAAGAAAATGAAAAATAACTGGAGTAATCCTAAGTTTTAGTTTTATTCCTTGGCTTTTTATAGATGTTGTGTTATTATTGTGTTATGACTATTTTGTTCTGATGATTGTTATCCCAACCTTCTTGGTTATTATTGGGATAGATTATTATAATTCTACTATATATTATGTTATGTTAAATGGTTTTTTGGTCTTGGCTCCCTAGCCCTCCTAGGGTTATTATCAGGGAGAATATGCTTGATACTTTGATTATAGGGTTTTTTTTGGGATCTATTTTTTGAAAATAGATAGCTGAAACTATTCTTGGTTAATACCCTAGCCCTTACTAGGTTATTATTTGGGTTTTATTGTGATGTGATACTGATATGATCTACCATTTGTATGGGTTTGGGACCCTTTTTCTATCTAACATAATAAAAAACATGAAAATTAAAGTAAAAAAGATAACACCATTATTTCATGAATTTATAATTGACCACATCAAGTTTGACATTTACCTAGACTTCAAAATGATGAAAAATGGATAAAAATACAAGGATAAGATCTGACCATATTAATGTGATTTATATTACCCAAGATATTTATATTATATGCCATGTAACATCATAAAAACCAATGCTTAAAATTTATGATAATCTTTATCTTTAAATAAACACTTGATAACTGGTAAACTGAAGTTAGCACTTGCTTAATATAACTAAACTAATAACCCTTAACTTTTGGAAACATATAAATTTTAATTTAAATACATAATAATACATACCAACACATTTAAAAACCTTAAGTTCATCCTTAAATTATCATTAACCAAGATTTATTTATTTTTTGAATATGTTTGATCAATGTTAAAATAATAATTTTGAATAGATCCTTTCTAAGGAACCTAGGTTGAAAACTATCATAGTAGTTATCCATAAGATTATAGTCTCTAGTATCTAGGATATTAGCATGACCCATGACTTCCATATAAATTAATATCACTGGAATAATAAGTTATAACATTAGGGGCATAGGGTGAGATCATAACTCATAATCAAGTGTAACTTATTCTTGTCTTGGTGTACAATTATTTAAGGCCTATGTCCTAAAACTAACATAGATGCATATCTAAATTCATAGTGTTGATAATAAGAGTCAATGTTGAGAATATAAGGATAAGTGTTTTGTCTATATACTAAGATTCATGCATTTTTCAAAGTAATAATAATTTCAAGGATATATATATATATATAGTTAATAAATAATGGTTGATTTATCTACTTTGATGCCATAATATTGATGTTACTTATAGGTAATGGATTGAGTCTAGTGACCAATATATTTTCCTTAGAGATAAAAACTAGAGAGGATACCTATAGATTTTTTATGTAAAATACTAATGGAATTGGTTATATGTATGGGTGTATTACATGATCCACATGTTAATGTGTGAAATTTTATGAAAAGGATCTAAAAATACTATAATTATGTCAATATAAATATCAACTTAAATGAATAACAAGTAAAATATTGGAGACATGAAATAATACTACATTTATAAATTAATTTTATGGGTTGTATTAATTTACATAATGTTGATTAAAAGTTATAACCTCCATGATTCAATAAGTGACATAATATCATATCAATTTTCACACTTTTAAAATCCTATCACCATCACACTATGTATTCATAGTGATGTGTATTATAAGACCATAATGTTAGTTGCATAGCGATGTGAAAAAAATTTAGTCATATTAATGCTAAGATATGTAATTTAAATTTACTAGTTTTTTAACTTAGTTTTCACTAATATTCCCATTTTTAATTAAAAACTAAATCATGATAATATGTTAAGCATGTGTATACTTGTGACTAGATAACTAAATAAGGGAATGAAAATACCTAGTGTAGAAAATTAATTATAGTATAAGCCTTATTATTAAAATTTATTTTGTTTAATTTTATTTATATGTATCAAAACCTTGAATTAGGATCTTATTGGCACTCATTTGTTTTTTTATTATGTCATGTTTTTTTTGTGCTCATGAGATTTTTCTCTCTCTTATATACTGTTATATATATTATTTATTATTGGATAGGAATGGTGATATTTTGATCCTAAATTAGGGTGGATAAAAATTCCCACCATTTATATATCTATTACATTTATGGGTCTTTCTACTCATCCTCACATCCTTTTGATGTTTAGATTAGTTTGCCGATTGTTTACCTTTTTATTTATCATATTTTTCATGCCAATAGGTCTTTAATTTAAAACATAAAAATAAATTATATACAAGTAATCTATGATAATTTCAATAATAAGTATCCAAGATACTCCATAAAAATTCAAAATATATTTTTTAGTCATTCATTTTCAAGTCTTGGCAAAATCTAAATTTGTTTATCACTACTCAAGGACTTACATCACATTTGTACTATAATAAGGCTTAGGTGAATGAGCATGTAGTTTAATCTCAAATTTAATAAATATGAAATTGAAATCCTTACTTTATTTCTCCATTAACACCTCACATGAAATACTAGGGCTTTAATTCTGGCATGTAGGATATGTAGTCACAACATCTTTTGTTTCCCAACCCAAATACTTCTTCTCTTCATAACATCCTATGGAAATATATGTAAAAAACATTGAATAGATTTTTTTTTCACGCTTAAATTATATGAACTAAATTAACAATAGGTATGAAATATAGATATGAAGTAACAATGAAAATTGTATATTCTAAAATTAAGAACAAGACAAGATCAATGTAGGAGACAAATGGAGGTCAAAATTATTTAGTAAAAATCCTACCTTGGGCATGAATAATATATTTGTTGATTATGTACCTATATATTCAACACTTTAAATTTGATGCAGAATTAGATATAAGACTACATATCTTAGATCTACTTTAAAAGATCTATTTTTTAACACTTGAGGTGTGATTGTTCCAACACTTTCACTTTCATATTTTAAAAAATTACAATTATATATGTTTAATATTTTTATCAACTAGGATCGACATGAAACTTTTAATTTACTTCTTTAAATAGAAAATTTTCCTTGTGAAATCATTTTACATTGTTTTTAATGGTAATTATACTAGAAAATAGGATAAAACGTATTGTTGAATCCATCGATTCATTAAAAAAATTTACTTTCCTCCAAAGGTTTCATGGTTTCTTTTTTATTTTTCAAATATTCATCTTATTTTACATGTTTTGAGAAATCCCTAGTTGTATGTAAATAACTCTATTATTTTTTATTATATCCACCATTCATAAAGTGGTTCTACACCTTTCAATTTAAAAACATAAATCTTTAGATGTTTCTTATGGTTTAGTTTATATATATTTTTAATATTTTTTATTTTGGGTTTGATAAAAACTCTTTCCATTATTGTGGCTTAATTCAATGCTCTTACTTACCTAGACCATAATGAAAATGAAAAAAAATTATTTATCTTTATCCAATGGTTTAACATATAGGATTCTATGTCTTTTGTGACGTCATGGGAAACATAAATTTATGTTATATATTAATTTCTAAAAATTCAAGGGTGATATCTTACTTTTACTTATACTTGATTTTGTGGTTGTTAATAAAAGTTTAATCATTTATTACATGTTAATTTCCTGTAATATATTATATAATATTAGTTTGTGGATTGAGACATGATAGGATTATTTTCCATGTTTTATATGTTGATTCCCTAGTCATTGAACACCTTGATTGTGTTTATCTTACTAATATTTCTCCTATTACTAAATGTTTGATGGTTCACAATGAGATTAATTTAAAAAAAAAAAAAACTGAAGGGGTAGGACACATGAGGCCACTATTCCTCTCCCTGATTCTTAGCTTGGGGTAGATTAAAATAATTAAAATATTCCTTAAAATATTAATTATCTAAAATTAATTAAAATAATTAATATTTGGATCAATAAACTATATGATCTAGTGGTCCAACTACAAAATTACAAATCCAATATATTAATTTTAGAAAGTTTTAAAAAGTAACTATTTTTTAAAGGTGTATCAAGGAATGTGTTATGTGATACTACCTTTCTAGATAAAAAATAAGCCTACTTTAATTCCATTGAGCATAGTTTTAAAAATAATAATCACTTTTTTACCTTTAAAATTAAGGATATATAACCTCCTAGAGAAATTATAGACCAAAAACTACCTTTCTAGACTCAAGCCAAAGTAAATAGTAATAGAATTAAGAGGGTAATTATAGATAGTTCTAGTTTAAATATTTTTACTATGGAATTTCTTAATGAAAAAAAATTGATCATAAGACTCTTTCACCTTCATGTAAATCATCAAATGATTTAGAAATAAAATGTAGAGTCCCCAAATAATTATTGTATTGAACATAACTCTTGGGCCTTAGATTATACCTATAAATTTCCAAGTAATAAATAATGAATTTAACTATATATTATTATGGAGAGAACATGGATTAATTATATTAATGACATACCCCTAATATTACATATATTTATATATGTTTCATATACATGATGTCTATTTTTAATATTTTGGACATGTTGAACCTACAAATATTGTTATACCGTATATCCAGATGCCTCAAACAAAGGTTATAGCACCTTAATAACCTATCCACATAGAAATAATAAATGCATACATTGTGAATGAATATATCAAAACTAATGATGATACTCATAACTAATATGATTATATAAATAAAACTTATGTCCCTAATCACATAAATGAGTAATTATAAAAAATTAGATCTACATCATGTGGATCAAGATAATATTTTAATGACATGAAAACATTTGGTAATAATAAACTATATTATACTCCTTAATATTTTGTAATGAATTTCCCACCTTATATGATTAAGGAACCACACTCCTTTAAAATAAATGAGAAAAATTTAGGGATACCACTTGTTTAATTTTGACTCAACCAACACATGGTAAGGGTATGTGTGCACTCACATTTTTCAAGGTGAAAATTTTCTTTATATATGATGACGATAAAAGGACATCATCAAATAAAAAATACTCATACCTAGTATTCTACCTTTTTCATCTCTTTTTCCTATTTTCAAATTATTGTAAGATCAATTTTCACCCTTGAAGAGAGTTATTCTAGTTCCCTCCAATTAGTCTACATAATGGTAACAACCCCAAGTTATGGTTATCTTGTGGTGAGGTTAAATCTTTGAAGTAGGTTGACTTCCTCTTTGATGCTCACCTAAAACTAATGCTTCATAGGTAAAAGGGTTAGAAAGAGGGTAAGGGATCCTAATAAAGTTGACCAAGAGTGATACACCAAATAAAAATGGAAATATCCCATAATATTGAACCCACATTAAATATACAGAGGATAGTACTAGCTCAACCAATCTCAAGATCAAGCTGATTACATAAATATTTCATAAAAGAGTTTAGGCAAAACATTAATCTTGACCTACAAGTTATCTTGAAAACACCCTAAACAAAATTAAAAATAAGGACCATGGATGAGTAATATTCTCTTTCACACAATGCCATAATTCACAACTCACCAAACATAGATCCAAGGCAATAGATAGGTAAAGATAATCCTATATTGTATCAAGACGTAGTTCTTACAAATGCTTGATAGGGTTAAGCCCAATCAAGAGGAGCATGCTTTACAATATATCAAAGAGTATCCCTATCTCCTAAAAAGATAAAAATAAAACTCTAAAATATGAAAACCCTTTCAAATGAGAAGAGAATGGGATAATATAGGAGAAGGGGAGAAGAGAGAAGAGGGAGCTGGCCTACTCTAAAGGTTTAACCTCACCACACAATACCCACAGCTTGGGGTTATTCCCATTATGTAGCTCAATTTTAAGGAGCCTAAATAAATATTTCCAAGGGTGAAAATTGAGCCTACAATAGTTTTTTGCATGCCCAGTGGGACTAAGTTTATCATGCACTAAATGAAGAGTCTTGGTGTTCTCTTCATTTAATCATCCTTTAGAAGTAAGTGTGTAAACATCAATGGTAATTCTAAGCATTCATTAGCTAGTATAAGCAACCTAGATAACTAATCACCCTTATTTGGTATGTATCATTCCCCATTTGATCAAAATGCATGTTCTTTCATTCCTTATCCTTCATGTCAAGTTAACAATGTTTATGGCTTCACCCTAAGTGGACCTCAAGATTCAATGTATCAACTTTGTCAAAATTTCCCTCTCTCTAATAAACTAGAGAAGAGACTTAAAGAAATGATGTTTGATATTAAAATAAGGTTAAGAGAGGTTGATATGGAGGAAGATTAATATAGGTAATAACATGATCTTGAACACTAAGCTTATTTTTAGGAGTGAAAGTTGAGGTTTCAAAAAGAGTGCTTAGTTAAGCAAGACCAAGCCAATAGGGAAAATGATTATTAGTTATTCTTAGGATAGATAAAAACCAATCATAGACCCCAAATACCCTCTCTTAATCCTATTCATAATTATTACCAAACCCCTAACCCACCTTGTTAAGTCTCATCCTCATCAAAATCCAAAAAAGCCAATAAAAACCATTCAATTAAAGAACATTCAGTCATCCCATCATGGATCTTATCCTATGTAAATGACCCTAATTGCATCATGCCCTTTGTTTTGAAACCATCCTCTCTCATACTCATTTAGGAAAAGGAAAAATTATACAAGCCTCATACATTCCCTTCTTGGAATTCAATCTAAGGGAAACTTCAAAAGAAAAAGGGGACTATTATGGAGCATCCTATTATTGAGACTCGATATTCCACTTTTCTTCTTCATGAATCTCCTAGTGATCTTTAAGAATGAATTTTCCTAGAAAATATAGATAGACAAATCAAGGAATTATAGATAAAAATGAAGAAAGATGAAGAGAGTCAAAATCAAAGGAAGGGAGATACTTCTTGCACTTTCCCTTCATGGAAATCAATTAAGGAGGGCACAAAGAAGAAAGAGTAAGTATTAGCTGAGATAGTCCAAGAGCTAGTCTAAGAATAATAAGGGTTATCTTAGTTGAATGAGATTTTCATGCAAGGGTTCCATGATCCTACCTCCTTTCTCAAAGAGCCACCTAAAATAGCCTTTAAGGTCACTAGTTAGAAGGATACCTCCATGAGCTGCAAGCAAGGTGAAATTTTTAATCCTCCCACCATCTCCCTCATGGACAAATGTCTTATTATACAAAGTATAGAGGAGGATATTTTAGTCAAAATCGAGCTTGAAGAGGATAACATAAGTACCTATGATGAACATATCATGATAGGTAGTCTACTTCATTCAAAAGGGAAGGAATCAGGTGTTTATCTAACTTCTTAGTATGGCTTTGATGTATTAGAGCTTGAAGGAAGTAATAATGCCTTCACATTTGAAGATATAGATAGAAAGGATGTGGCTAAGAGTAATGAGGATTTTGTTTTGTCTCGAGATATTCCTTTTATCATAGCTAAAGGTGAAGATGAAAAAGATGCAAAGATTGATATAGTCAATCAGTTAGTTGACCATGTTGGAGAGGTCATAAATGAGCATGAGGAAAAAATTAAAAAAAAAGAGAATCATGATGAAGTATGGAAATAGTTCTACCATAACTTCATGGACTAGGTAGAGTTTATAAACCATCTTATGACCCCTCTATAAGATGAATATGAACTTGCAAATTAGGCTATAGAAGCTAACTAGTCTCAATATGAATTATCCCTTGAAGACAATATTAATGTCTTCAATAATGAAGGAAAATGTTAAAAATGAGAGCCACAAGAACATGACATTTTGGACCTTAGATGGGTTTATGAATTACCATATGGCTTGTAATGAAATTACTTTAATAATAAAGTAGAATAGTAGAAATAGATCCAAATATGACTAAAATATATTAGAGTATATGATAATAGATAAGCCACTTCAATGGGTCAACCTCCACAAGTTTAAATAAGAGAAAAATTCACAATATGATGATAAATAATTACCCACTACCTCCTAAATATAGTCTATCTAGGCCATGGTTACTCTATAAACTGACCTACTAACTCAATGAATGCATAGAGAAATGTGATATAGCATCAAAGAGGGATAAGTAAGCCACAAGTCGGCTATTCCTATCCTAATACATGCAATTGGCTAGGGGCATAACATGCCCTTCTCATTCAAACCAACATTGTCCTCAATGTTGAACAACTCTGGATGTTTTTTTAGAAAATTTTCACCTTCCTAAGTTGCATCTTCACTGCTCAAGTTCTTCCACTTGATTAGATATTCCCTAATCTCTCTAGTTCTCAACCTCTTAGTACATGTTTGAAGGATCTTCTCTAGGTCAAAAGTGACTCATCCTTCTTCATCTAGTTCTAGGATCTCTATTTGGGCTAAAACTTTCTATCCAATGACCTTTAAATAGGAAACATGAAATACTGGGTGTATGCGAGATGAATGAGGTAACTCGAGCTTGTAAGCCACACTTCTAATTTTTTATATAACCTGATAAGGGCCATAATACTTAGAAGCAAGTTTGTTGTCCTTTTTATATTTCTAAAAAGACATCTACTTGTAACGTGACAAATGTAAAAATACCCAATCACCCACCTCCAAATTTCTTTCACTATCCTATTGTCTACTTGTTGCTTCATCTTATTTTGTGCCAAGGCCAAATTCTCTCTCAAACTAGCCAAAACCTCTTATTGATGTTAAATGTTCTCCTCCACATCTCAAACCTTGGTTTTCACCTTTAATGAAGAAGTGATGGAAGGTGGATGGTAACCATATAGTGCTATAAATGGAGACATTTTAGAAGAGGTATGAAAAGATGTGTTATACCACCATTCTGTAAGTGGTAGCCATTTAACCCCACATTCATGTTTATTTGATACAAAACAATGGAGATACCCCTCTAAACATTTGTTAACCACTTCTATTTTTCCATCAAATTGGGGGTGGTAAGATGAACTATGAGCTAGTTGAGTACCCAAATAGGAAAATAGTTTAGTCCAAAAATTACTAGTGAAAATAGGATCATGATCACTTACAATTATTTTTGGGGCTCCATGTAATTTTAGAACTACCTCTAGAAAAATAGCTACTACTGTACTTGATAAAAATGGGTGTGAGAGAGCACAAAAATGGGTATATTTTGTAAGCCTATCCATAATGACCAAGATAACATTCTTACCTTTAGAACAAGGCAGCCCTATGATGAAATCCATGGAGACATCCTCCCACCTTTGACTAGGAATTTCTAACAGTTGCAGACCTAGGGTCTTAACTATCTCACCTTTATTCTGTTAGCATATCAAGCATTCTACCACAAAATTGTGTACATATCCCTTAAGTCCTTCCCAAAATAATTCTTTCTTAATTATGTGATAAGTTTTCAAGAACCCTGAATGTCCCCCAATTGGAGATGCATGCAACTCCACAATAATCTTATGCTTAAGCTCTAAATATTTACATAAGTATAACCTACCCTTATACCATAGGACATTACCTTTCCATTCAAAATTTTTAGAGGCTAAAGTACCTTGCTATAGATTCTGAATCAGAACTTGTGTGTCCTTGTCTTGCTCCCATTCTAACCTAGCTTCATCCACCTAATCTACTTGCAACATCGACATTGCACAAAGTAATGCTTATGTGGATGTATCCCATTTTAATAGTGCATATACTACTACATTATCTTTACCATTTTTGTAGATGATTTCAAAATCATAACCCAGCATTTTGGTTACCCATTTTTGTTGTTCCTCAGATGATAATCTTTGCTCCAAAAAGTATTTGAGACTATCATGATCTATTTTCACCTTAAAGTGTCTACCCATTAGAAAGGGCCTCCATCATTTAACTGCATGAAGAATGGCCATCATTTCTTTCCAATAGACATGTTTTTGTAGATTCTTACCTTTGAATTGATGGCTCTGAAATGCAATGGGTCTTCCTTCCTGCATTAGTACTACTCCCAACCTAGATCCAGAAGCATCACATTCAATAGTGAATATCTTTGAGAAGTCTAGAGTAGCCAAAAATTAGAGAGGTGCACATAGCTAATTTTAGTTTCTCAAATGATTTGGTGGTGGCATCATTCCAATGGAAGGCATCCTTATTTCACAATGCAGTGAGTGGAGCCTCTATGCTACCATAACCTTTCACAAATCTTTGGTAGTAACCTGTTAGTCCTAGGAACCCTCAAAGGTTTTTAAGAGTTTTTGGCATGGGCCATTCCATCATAGCTTTGATCTTATGGGGATCAACATTGACACCTTCATGGGAAATAATGTGACCTAGGTACTCTACCTCATGTACTCCAAAAGCACATTTAGATGGCTTTGCATAAAGCTGATGCTTCTCTAAAACTATCAACACCTGTTTCACATGTTACATATGTGTTTCCCATGTCTATCTATAAATAAATATGTCATCAAAGAAAACTAGCACAAACTTCCTTAAAAAATGCCTAAAAATAGTGTTCATGAAGCTATAAAAAGTAGATGGTGCATTTTTAAGACCAAAGGGCATTACCAAAAACTCATAATGGCCCTCATATGTTCTAAAAGTAGTTTTATGAGCATCTTCATCCTTAATTCTAATTTGATGGTACCCTGAGTGAAGATCCAATTTTTTGAAATAATTAGCACCATGCAAATCATCAAGTAAATCATAAATTAATAGAATACAAAACTTATATTTGATGGTGTACTTGTTGATTTCCCTATAATCTAGTCACATCTTCCATGTGTCATCCTTATTCCACACCATGACCACTGGCAATGAATATGCACTTTGGCTATGCTTGATGATCCCTGCCTCTAGTATCTCATGGACCATATTTTCAATTACCCTCTTCTATCCATATGGATATCTATATGGTATGATATTTGGCAGTTGACTCATTATAAGTAGTTTAATGTCATGATCATGTTCTCTTTTTGGTGGTAGTACTTTCGGCATGGCCCCAAAAATAGATGGGTGGTCATCAAGAATCATCTGTAGATTGGGATGTGTAGATGCCTATATGGGTTGAAATTCTATGGAACATGATTGTGCAATAATTCCATTTACCCCCTTTTTATCATCTTGGTCATCTGATGTGAACTAATCAATTATGGAGATTTTACCTATAATCCATGTAGTTCAATTTTCCTACCTTCAAAATGAAAGCACATGAATAGTTCCTATAAATTCATCTTAATGGTACCCAAGGTTGTCAGCCATTGGTCTCCCAAAACAATGTTTGTTTTACCCATAAGAATAGAAAACATAGGAGAATTTAGATTGTACTCACCCATAGCAAGCTTAATACTATGGCATTTGCTTGAACAATTAATTATGCCACCATCTACAATCATGACCTAAAATTTTGGTGTTGGGTAGATGAAATAGTTTAATCGAGTGGCCAACTTATGGTTGATGAATTTATGTGTGCTCCCTAAATCAATCAACACTATCACCTTCTATTTCTTGAGGAAACCCACAACCTTAAGAGTTTATGGAGTGCTAATACCTGCAAGTGCATGACAAGAGATTGTAGGTTGGGAATCTTTAGGTACCTCCTCTATCTCTTCCTCATCATCATTAGAGGCATCATCATCTTCTTCTTCATCATTGGATCCCTCAATGTAGAATAACTTCTTCTCATCACATCTATGTCCTTTGTTCCACTTGCTGTCACAATCGAAACATAATCCTTTTGCACGCTTCTCTTTAATTTTTTAAGGGGTCAATCTGGTAGGTGGAGGAAATATTGGTGTTGATATGATATGATCTTTTAAGTGAGTGAATGGTTGCTTCTTATTGTCTATGAATTTTTCCTTAGCTCTACGTCCATGATAATAGAATAAAAATTCTGAAGTGGATTAAACATGCATACCTCATGTTAAATGTGGTCTTTGAGGCCACCCAAAAATAGGTCATTCAAGTTCTCCTCAAAAATTGTCTCCACACATAAGGATAGGTTCTAAAAATGATGAATATAATCCTTGATAGAGCTAGTCTATTGCAATTTTTCCAATTGGCTGAATTAATTCTCTATCACACTATTACCATAGTGTAATTGTAGCTCCTCTATAAAAACTAACTAGGTGACACTGAGAGTCATCTTTTTTTTAGCACACAACCATTAATACCAAATGAATTAATCAAGTTCAAGATACAAGGATGCCATGCTAACCTTCTTCCCACCTTGGATCTGATGTAGATCAAAAAAATTCTCCATTTGGTTGATCTAATTGAGTGGATCTTTTCTATCAAATTTGTGCATATCCACATTTGGTAATATGTTCCTCTATGGAAATGTAGTTGGATTTGAAGTAGACTGGTTGGGAGAACCACCCTAGTGGGGTTGTGAAATAATGATAGTTGGATGATTTGACTAATTATTTTTCAAATCCATCATGATATCTACCAAACTATCTTGTATGGGTTTCATATTAGATTGTATGCCTTGCACCTCACATTGAATGCCTTGCACACTTTAGTCAAGTTGGCTCACTTTGTGATCTATGTCAGAGAATCCTAGTACAAAGGATCTATTACATCCCCCTTATAACTCCATTTATTCCTTTTTAGGAGTTTTACCTGGAGTTTCAACACCCTTTCCTTAGCCCCAAGTTTTTGGACCTGCCATAAAAGGGCTTTATGATGTCGACCCTGATTGGCACTTTTGAACCAACTTTGACCAAGAAATTTTTGACTTATGTCAGCCTCAAATAAAAAAAAATAGAGAAAATAACCTATCCAAATTTTTCTAATATTTCCAAAAAAGTAAACAACTCAGAGAAATTCTTTTAATTGTGCATTATAGATCAATTTTATTAAAAACCATAAAATGGCAATAAATTTTGTAAAACATATCCAAATGAGCTAAAATTTTAATGGAAGCTTAATTTAATTATTTATCACCTCCAATAAAAATATTTTAGAGAAATTCACAACATTTTTTATATATAGATAAATTTAAAAATTTAGGGTTTCACCCACAAGATTGCCCAAATCGTAGCTTTGATACCACTTGTAATGAAATTACTTCAAAAATAAAGTAGAATAGAAAAAATAGATCCAAATATGACTGAAATATATTAGAATATATGATAATAGACAATCCACTTTGAGGGGGAAACATCCACAAGTTTAAATAAGAGTAGAATTCACAATATGATGATAAATAATTACCCACTACCTCTTATATATAGTCTATCTAGGCCATGGTTACTCCATAAGCTGACCTACTAACCAAATGAATGCATAGATAAATGTGATATAGCATCAAAGAGGTCTAATTAATCCACAATTTGGATATTCCTATCCTAATACATGTGATAGGTTAGGGGTATAACATGGCTCTTTTTAGAGAAAGCAAAGCAAAGATGGTGTTTAAGTTGGCATTGTCTTGGATAACCAAGAGGAGGCTACCTTTTAGGATGACTTAGATATTTTATACCTGAGCCTAGACATTCAACTAGGAAACCAAATCAATAGATCAATCATATGTTTTGCTTCATTTAGAACATAAAATTGATCCATCAAATGAGGAGGATGTAAATTCCCCTATAATCCAATTTGTAATAAGCTTTGAAGAAATGGACCAGTATGTCTACATTAGAGACATGTTTATTTCATCTCATCCACTAAAGATCATGCTAAAATATTCAATAGTCAAGCATCTCAGCTCACATATCACGATCTTTCAAAAGCAAGTTGTCTTCCATCCTGATCCATCACTAGTATGTGATGATAAATCTTTCCCATTTGACCTAGGTGGAAAATACTTATGAATTGTAACCCTATATATATTAGAGTAGGTTCATAATTTTCTCTAAGTTACTTATAAACATTTTTTTAGTAGGTTATTGGTTCTTTCTTTCCTTCAAGTTCCTTCATGAATTTTCCCTCATTTGTTTTTTGTTGCCCCTTTTGCTTCAAAAGGAATTTTTGGAAAGGGTCAGCCTTGTATCTAGTTTTAGACTAGCTTAGCTATTAAGGTAGGGAACTCCATGCCTAATGAACTATACAAGGCACCATGGTCTAGGTTCTCTTGCATAGATATGCATGCAACCCCTATGAGTCACCAAAGATGTTGGTCATTTTGGGTCCACATATGAGGTTGTTACATGGCTCAATGAAGCATTAGATCAAAAGCTTATAAGTGAGTCCATAAATGTAAAATGGAGGGGTCTAAGTAGGTTATGATATGTTTCAATCATTTAGATAGTGGACCAAGTTTCAAAAATCTCACAAAACCTATCATAACCTTGAAAGAATGATAAAAAGATGAGTAGTGCAAGTTTAACAGCTAGACTATCACCAAGATGTCATGTGGGAGCAAATAGAATAGTCCACTTATGAAATTTTTATCTTCACTTAGGAAGCCCCTATGAGCTAAAAGATTATATAAATAGGAAGTTTTATATGCCAAGATCATCCTCTAAAATTTTTAGGCCCATGCGAACTTTTTGGCTCAAGTTATAAGCTTCTAAAGTTGGACCTGCAACATAAGATGTTCACATTAACATAAATTTTAAGCTAAGACAAAATAAATCCTTTTGATCTTAAATTTTATAGTTATTTAAACTTAATGATGGTCACACAGACATAAATTATGGTTATACAAACATCATTTGATATGAGTGAGGATGTCAAATTTAAGCTCATGAAATAGTTATTGGTTTTCAGACAATGGGTCCTAGTAGATCTAACAGTCCTTGTTCGATCATACATATTGATCCAACACTATGAAATGAGTCAAATAGTTAAGTATCTTGAGATATTGGCATGTGGTATAAGCACATGATGTTTCAGACTAATAGTGAATCTTGAGAATCAATGCATCTTTGACATGTGGCATAAATTTGGATAGAGTTAACAAGTCAAGGTAAAGATCGATGGCTCTCAATCGATCACATAAATAAATATAAATGATGTGAGTGAAGGTAAAAATATTAATAGTTCAAGTAATTATCAAAAAATAATAAGGAAAGGGAGATCCTGAGACATTTTGATAGAAGTCGAAAAGGCATTTCAATACCCAGGAAAGGTAAGGGTGAAGGACCCTAGCTCAAGCTTGGTCTGAGCTAAACTAGATGGAAATAATGGGACAAAGCATTGCTAACGGAGCTCCATGGAGGTAAAATAGGTCTTTTAGACTTAATATAGACCTAATGGGAGTATAGAGAAAGGGATATATAGTCTATATGTCTTTATTGATATGACAAATTTAAGAAAACCAATAAAATTAGATTGGTTTTTTGGCTATAGATGAACCTATGATCCAAATATGAAAATGGGGAAGATATGTGTTTAATGTAAATGGGCTCATATATCGATAAAAGAGGTAATAACCACCATCCATGGCATGGCACTATAAATTTTAGGATTCAAGGATTTGATCCTCATGAACATGTCAAGTAGACTTAGGGTCCCAAGGTGATGAACTAGTGGTTAGAGAAGCAGTTAAGAGAATTGATTCCACTCAAAAAGAATTTGTCATTATGTAAAACCAATATTTTTCTCTAGTGGGATATCTCAACCAATGAGAGGAGTTTGGGGACTATTAAGACAATGGGAAATCCATTTTTTGATCAAAACACAAATATATAAATATATCAATTAATTGTTACCTCAATTCCTGATCTTGAGGACTCTTTCTCCACTCTCCAAGGCATTGTTCCCCTATCTCTATTTATCTCTTTCTTCTATATATAGAGTATTTTGTGCAAAAAAATGGATCCCTCTATATTTTTATAAATTCCCTCTCTTAGGCATGACTAAACTCTACCTAGATGGAGATTGTAACCTCCTAAAATGAATACAAAATTGTTCTTCAGATTTCATTATTCTAGTATAGTCTGTACATGTCAGAGTTTCATATGTGGTAGAGATATCTCCCTTGTCAAGTCATGGTCTCACTAGTTACTAGTTCATCTTATTATGTAGGTCATGTTTAGTGTTCTACATATTTTTATTGAAGCTCGCATGTGGCTACTATGACTGGTTAGTGTTTTACATTATACATATCCATTATTTCCCTCAAATTGTGATCATATGGTGAACCTCTTCATGAAACACTAATGTATGATAGATATTTAGGATCCTAGATTTGGTCTTTTACTTGTTTCATAAGTGTTTTAGAGTCAATCAAGGTGGAACAACCATAATCTAGGTGCATCATGATATTTATCTTAGGTTTCCCTTTAGTATTCCCTCTCTCCCTTTTTCCTAGTCATTAATAGGTTTTAGTTGTGGAAATGAGCTAAATGATGCATCAAAGGAGATAGCCTCATTAAAAATACTAAAGGTTTAACCCCACTATAGGATACCCATAGCCTAAGGTTAGTCCCATGTTGATTTAGATTTGGAATTATGACCTGAACCCTCCTACCTTTAACTAGGGTTAAATATAGATCTCCAACACAAACCTCACTTAAAATTTAAACTTCTAATTTTTAATCTTTTCTCTTTAAAATTTTAAGTTTTCATGTGGTACCAAAAAAACCATCAATGAGATTGTGAAAATTACATGGTGGTTTATGAAACCATATTGATATTTTAATTCACTACTGTGATAGGTTTTAAAATCACCCTAGAGGTTTCTCTAACTACAATGTAGGTTTTGTAACCACTACCTACATAAAATGACAATTTCATAACTGTTGCATGTTTTTTAACCCTCAATCTTGGGAATTTTTATAAACTTGGTTTACAAGTCTTATTTAAATTTTGTATCTTATTATATTTAAATTACATCATTAATGTTCCAATTAAATCCTATTCATGTTTAATCCAATATAATATACCTCTAAGTTAACTTTAACAAGCTCTTAATTAAGCTTTAGTTAACTCCCACATTCTGCCTCTTCTCTTTCCTTAAAAATAAATCTTCTTTAATTTATATTTAAATCCAAAAATTATATTAAAATTTAAGAATAAAAGTCTAGAGAGCTATAGTATTCCTTGCGTATATTTTTAAAACTTCATCTCAAGTTCCATAGTAATATTTTGGTCACCCACATGAATTGGAGGAATAAATCAAAAAAGCTTATAGCATAATATTCAATTGTTCATGACTAACCAAACATTGTTCAAAAACCTCATTATTAAATTTATTATTATATATTCATTACTTTTTGTGTTTTATCTTATTTATAATTCATGATTTATTATTGAGAAACAAATACGGAGTTAGCACCATGAGGATCAACTG